>OZ010604.1:9311440-9338940 GCA_963932145.1 Acanthosepion lycidas | reverse complement strand
CCTTAATCCAAAATAAACTAGTAAGGATAACATTAAAATGTTTATACGAAGGTAATATAACATGAGAGAAATAATTATTAATTTATAAAGTTTTAAAGTTTAGCAAGATTGCAAAGTCCATAATGTGCCTACAATTAACAGTAATTTCAAATCTTTGATTTAGCAACTGATCAGTATTCAACAGTTTTTTGCATTTTCTCCTGTAGGCATAAAAAAACTTTCTATCTAGTTACCAGTATAAGGTTATAGTTATATTGTATGTCTAATGTTTTGACTTCTTAAAGTGTCTTTTATTTACATACTGTTTACATACTGTTTAATTTTGTTTAAAATTAAGTGGCTTCTTTCAAAATGCCACGTGGCTCACAAACTGCTAAATTATATCTTTAAAAATAATTTTCTATCTAGTTTCCAGCATTTCCGGTTAAATTTTGAATTCTTTCTTTATTACATCCCTCTCAATGTTAACGTTTATCTTGATCAATTAGAATGATACTTACCTCAAATATTTTAATGAACATTGTCTAAAATAAATGAAACTTGGGAAACATTGTTTTTATGTACTTTTATTGTTAACTTTCGAATTTTGACTGTGTGCAAAAGTATTTAACACCTATACAAATAATACAGTAAAAAGGGTATTTTAAAACTCTTTTCAGTTATTTTGATATGGTTTGTACTTCAACCAATCACAAGTTGTCTTCAATATATGTATTAACCAAGCATGTCACTCAATCAGCACATAGTGATAAAAGATTTGATACAGTACAGACTGTCCTTCTATCTAAACTTATAAAAATGGTGAAAACAAAAGAATTGTCAAATGATATGCGACAGAAGATTATAAAACTGCACAAAGATGGTAAGCGGTATTGAAAAATTGCTCAAGATTCAAATTTGTTTTTCTGTACAGTAGATGCTGTTGTTCGAAAGTGGAAAAAATATGATACTACTGAAAATATTCAAAGAAGTGGTCATCTGTGTAAATTAAACGGGGGTACTGAACAATATATAGCCCGAAATGTGAAGAAACAACCATTTTTGACTTGAAGAGAAATTCAGAACGTTTTGAAAAATGCCGGATGTGAAGTAAGTAAAGATACAATTAAGAAATCACTGAATCGCATAGGCCTGTATTCTAGATCTCTAAGAGTCCACTATTAAAATGTAAACATGTGCAAGACTGTTTGAAATTTGTTAAAAATTATGAACTTCTGAATGAATTCTGGAAGAAATTTATTTGGTCAGATGAAATGAAAATTGAGCTTTTTGGGAGAAATACTCATTTATGGAGGAAAAAAGGAATTGAATACAATCCAGTAAACACCATCCCAACAGTCAAATATGGCAGGGGTAGTGGAAGTGTAATGATTTGGGGTTGTTTTTCATATAACAGAGTAGGAGAAATGGAAGTCATCGAAGGATGAATGAATGTAGCACAAAATCCAAGCAAATCTTATCAACCCATCTGTTAAAAAGTGCAACATGTTTGGGGCTTGACTGAGATTTTGTATTCCAAAAGGACAACGATCCAAAGCAAATGGCTAAAACAACTCTACACTGGTTCAATGAAAATGGAATTGCTGTTCTGGAATAGCCTAGCCAGTCACCGGATCTAAATCCAATAGAAAATTTATGGAAAATGTTGAGAGTATACGGAAGAGATCAAAAAACATATCAAGGAACTAAAGAAAGTCTTTATGCAAGAAGCTCATTGAAAACTACAGAAAACAACTTGAGGTTGTAAGGCAGAACAGAGGATATGCTACTAAATATTAACAAATCATGTTAAATACTTTTGCACAAAGTCAAATTCAAAAATTGTCAATAAAAGTACATAAAAAAACAATGTTTCTTAATTTTCCTTTATGTTTAGTTAGACAATGTTCATTAAAATATTTGAAGTATCATTCAAATTGAGCAATGTTTTATTGTGAAATTTATAAAAAAATGATGTGTTAAATGCTTTTGCTACCTACTGTATATAGATATACACATTATTTGCCATTATGTAAGATATGGCATATATTGTTCTCTGCTTCACAAACAAATTATTTAGATAACTCATGTCTAACAATATCTGTCTATATTTCTGAGATGAGGTATTATGTACACTATTTACATTATTCGGACTATTGTCCTCATCTTTGTCGCCATGTTTATCACAATGTTTCGGCTGTTGTATGCTCTGGCCTTCTCCAAGTGGTTGGAATGTCAAACCGAACCTGTTACTTTATTTTTAACCAACACCTTTATCCACTGTGCCATGTGTCCTTGAAGCGTTGGTTAGATCTAGTGACATAACCGAAAGAGTGGGAGTTCAATACCTGGCTAAGGCAGTGGAGAACTTTCAGAGGGAAAATTAACAGGAAATAACTGATAACTGACATCCATTAAACATGGCACGTGGGACTAGAACAGTCTACCCCAGTGAGCGAAATAAAGGGTTCGGTTTGACATTCCAACCACCTGGAGAAGGCAGGAGCATACAACAGACGAAACATTTTGATAAATATGGCGACAAAGATGAGGACAATAGTCTGAATAATGTAAATCATGTTTAACATGCTAGAATTATGGATGCAAATCCAAATACTGAAGGCTCAAGCTGCATAATTTGAGGTCAGAAGTAGTTATAATTACCAGTAATCTAAAAAAAATGCCCCTTTAAAAAATGTTCATTATAAGCTAACAAATACTGTGTGTATGTGTAATATAAAATATCTGTTAAACTTGAAAAAAAGATAATTTATTTTCTTTTTTTTAATTTTAAATGTAAACTGTACTGAATAGCATTCTACCATTTTCTTTTGGTTCATTCTGCGCCAATTTTTCTTTTCTTTCTCAGCAAAGAACTATTCTTGGTTCTTTGTTTGAGAGTTTAATTTTTTTTTCATTAATACAATTCATTAAAAATCAAAATAAATGATAATTGAAAGATGAAATAACTGCAGAATACATTGGATGAATAAAAATTCCCAGCTAAACTGTAACAATTTTTTAAGTCAGTCATTAAACAAGTATTAAACCTAGTTTTATTCTGAAATATTATTATGCCTTCTCCTTTTAATAATTCTGGGTGCTTTTTATCAATTAGTCTAATTGGATGTAGGAATTGTTCAAAACAATTGTTTAGTTCTTTGAATAGAAATCACTGTAGAAAACTTTTCATTTCCCTATATACATAGCATCACTTTCTTTCAAAAGCATTTTTTGTTATGATTATTATCATAACATCTTTCAAAAGATAGGAGATTGGTTTTTACTGTTGCCTCACTTATAGTTTTAAATTCAGAGTTCTTCTTCTCCTCAGAGATTAGCTGCCATCCAAAAGCCACAGAATCCAGTCTACCCTGCTATTTAAACTATAAAAAAGAGTAAAAGAGATGGATTCATGACTTTTCCAAAGGAATCAGTGTGAAGTTTGGATTTGGCTCATCAATCCCACTTTCAATAACACTTATACTATCTACACACCCTTGATCATTCATAATACTTTTCCATAAATTGCACAAATCTTTTGTTTTTGAGCTAAATTTTTACCTTTGTTAAAATAAATAAAAGTAAATATATCAAAAAGATTGCTTATTTTCTTCCATCCTTTGTATTAATATCAATCAATAAAAATACTCTAATTTTTAAAAATTCACTGATTCAATAGCTGTCACAATAGAATCAAATTAAAAGTAATCATTTTGAATAAAGTTAAAGCCATATTCTCTTAATACTATATAATAACAGTAGGCTACGCAATACATATTTGATTTTGAGTTGTTTGATTAATCTCTCTACAGCTTTGTTTTGCAATCAATATATTTAGAGTAAAACAAAGAGGTTTCTTCTTTGTTGTAGCTGATGGTTCATGCTACTGATTGTGTTTTTTGGTAATCATTAACAAAAGCAAAATTTTTTTTTTTTTTTGAGAAAGAAAAAATATCTTCCATATTGAGAGATTAGTTGCCCTGAGTTTAATCTATTTCTGTTAGGGAATAGAAATGTTGACCTAGATTTACATTCATGCCACCATGCTGGCATAGACAAAGATCAAATATTTTATCATATGCTCTGCATATTAGGAACAAAAACAGGTTCAACCCTTCAGGCTTTGATAGGCAAAAGTAAAAGCATATTTCTTCTCCTTGTAGTTGTGTTTTTTTTTTTTTTTTTTTTTAACAAATCGCCAATACATAAAGCCTTGGGGATACAGAAAAGAAAATGGATCAGTAAGTCAATTTTACAGAAAGTCAGTCCAAATAACACCGATCAATAGTTATGCTGACCTAGTTATGTTGCAGAATTAATAACATTTTTTTCATGGATTCTCTTGGAAAATGATAGAAAGACCAAATCATTAGTTGCAATTAAAGAGAATAAAAAGTAACCTGTATGAAACAACATTTTGTTTGAAATTCTATTAGCAATAACGTTAATCAATTTTAGTTTGCATACTTTTGAAAAAAAGAAGTTATTCATGTTATTTTTTTTATTATTTTACTAAGTTTCACACAACAAATACATTATAAACTATTTCAAGATTGTATAGAAAAATGGAGAAAATCACTTTGAAAAAATAAATAAAATTACCTAATGCAAAGCATGATTTAACATCTGCTTTTCAGTGTTTTATAAGATTAAACAAACATTTTGCTAAACGCTAATTAAAAATTTTGATATAGTCTATGAACTGTGTTATTATAAAGTATTTTACTTATTTTCTAATATTATTAAACTACATTTTACAAGCTTGAAATGACTATCATTAAATGCTGTCAAAACATTAAATTTAGAACTAACTATTTATATGATCTATGATACCACAAATAGGATTTATTAAAAAAAATACATCAAAACATTTTATTTATACAAATGATTTCATATAACACAGCAAATTCTCTTCAAACACTTTATGTACCAAGTCCGTTCAAGATGTAGGCAATCATGGCTCTGCACAAGTCCCTGTCTTTTGTTGCTCTAAGGAATACTATGTCATTTATGACTTTTCTTTGTCTTAGTGATACTTGCTCATCCATCTATTTATTTAAACTTGTCAAGTAAGTTTCTTGCCATTTTCCCTTTGCTTCTCTTGCTTTTCATTTAAATATTCTAAACCTTCTCTTCTCATATATACCCAAAATTTCAAAATGGTATTCCCAAAATTAATTGGTAAAACATGTTTCTTCAAATCCTTTTTTCATTTATGAAGAAATTGCCCATAATTCATTGTTATAGAGAAGATTAGATATTAAGTTACAAAGTTGTAGATATTTTGCTGGAAACTTTCATTCCCGTAGGCATATGGCAGAATTGACTGAAGAGGCTTTCTGCTCCTTCAAACAAATATCCCAACAATATAACCGATTTGGGTAGATTGAGGTTCTGGGCCTCAGGTTTACTTGCAAGAATTTGTAACTTTATATAAGTGTTAAGTTATGCTAAATTTCTGTATCCTTTCTAGTTTCTTACTCTTTCATCCTTGTTTTCATCCCTCACCACACTAGTATTTAGTGATGACAGAATAGGCAAACGTGTTTCAAGAGGGTGTATTTTCTTTTTTAAATATAAATAGCTACAAAGATCTGGGCACAAAGAAGTAAACAAAAACACAAACAAACATAATTTCAATCTGCACATATACAGTATTTCAATAAAGACAAAAATGAATATATAAAGTTTTAAACTGCAAAACAAAGTTCATACTATACAAAAACTAACTCTGCTAATTTAATACAAAAATTCTACTCTATACCATGCATGAAAAAAGTATAAATATTATCAAGAGTCTAGCTTTTTACCTTAAAATCAACACTGTAGTTTGAAACATCATTCTCTGCTTGCCTTGGTTTGGGTATGAGTCATCAGTGCACATGTGATGCTTGTTTTTCACTGATCCCCAAAAATGTAATCTACCAACCATTTGAAGAATGGCCACTGCTACCAGTTAGTAAACAGAAGAAAAAAATATGAAATAATTGAATTTTAACGCCAACCACATTTAATCCTGGCATACAATAGGCAAATTTTGTCATTTCTCACTGATCTTATGTCACACAAAAATATTGGAATATTTTTGTATAGTTTAATGATTTTTATTTCTATTTCGATTAAACACTTTCAAGTTTTAATATAAATTTTCATCTGTTTAATGCAAAATAACTTATGCAAAACTAACAAAGTTACAAAAGCAAATAAACTAGTTTATCTTGTGTATTTTTTTATTCATGTCTTTTAATGTTTAAGCTAAATCTAATAAATTAACCTCATAAAATCAACAAAAAGTAAAATAGTAGGATACTTTACTAATATAAATTTAAAAAATAAAACTGAAAATATTTAAAATGGGAAAATAACACTAGGAAGAATTGAATAGACATTTATTTTTCAAGTGTATGTATGAAACTAAATACATTGAAAAATAGATTATAATGTATGGATATAATTTAAGATTAATTGTTCAGAAATTGTTTGCATAAATATTTACTTCTAGTTGGTTGCACATTTTTAACTAGTCTCAGTGTTCAAACCAAAGGTAAAAATGGTTTTGTTGGTTTTCAAAATAAAGACAAAAATGGATTTTAAATGCTGATTTTCAAGACAAGTAAGTCTATACCACTTGGAAGATTGTTAAAACACAATTTTTCTACTTCGACATTTTACCAGGAAACATTCTCAGATCATCAATAAACACCTACGTTTATGTTGCCACAATATATGTTTTACATTTACATAAGCCAGATTAGATCAAAAATAGAGTATTGTTGCCGTACATGGGCTGGAACTGCTTAATCCTCACCTTATGGCATTGATAGAGTTCAAGGTTGTTTATACAGCCTTTTAATGGCTAACCTTACTTTCCACCCTGCAACCTCTTTCCCACAGACACAATGTTACAACTTCTGGTGTCTTATCAAGTGATAGTGTTGGATATTCAACACCATAACTTGATAAGATACCAGAAATGTTGAAACAAAATGGCTATTTTTATAGTGATTTTATAACATATTTATTTTTCGAATAAATTATATTTGCTTTACTCTGTATTGAGCACTCGTTTAAGAATAATATTTTTTGGTTATTGGAATTTATTCCATATACACCAATCCTATACTTGTATATATAAATAATATATACAGAGCTACATATATGTTTACTGTAGTGTGATGTTTAACAAGTTCATCTTGCAATGCAGCAAGTTCAATCCCCACTATGTGACCCATTATGATGACCTTCTGTCAAGACAAAAGATTTTTTAGGAACTACTCTCAGCTTTATTTCCCTGCCTCACAACATTTAAGCTCATTCAAAGGATGTTCAAAAAGAATTTATTGAATATTAATCACCAATCACACACCTCAGATTAAAAAAAAAAAAAACAAGATTATTTTTTGACATAAGGTTGGTTTATAAAAGTATTTCTCATTGTCAAATTCACACATTATTTTCTTTGCTTTTCTTCAGTCTTTTGTCCATTTCTCCTTATGTCCTGATAGGAAATCAAAAAGATTGAGGTTCAAACTTAACAGCTGTACTTGAATAAATTATGTCTACAAAGAAAAATGGTTAGTTCTTTGATTAAAATTTCTATTAGATTCCAATACTTGAGCATCAAATTTATTTGATGCTCAATTATTGGAATCAAGTATTGGTAAAATAGATTTGGGTTGAGAAAAGAGATTTTAAAATCTGTGAAAATAGAAAAAAAAAATCTCTAAGGTACTTGAGGTAGGCAATCTCTAACTCATTCTTTTCATTTGTACCATTTTTAAAAGCACAAAAGTAGATTTTATATAGAAGTGTAAGGAACTAATAAGCAAGAATTTTGAGTTATGAAAGCATATGAATCTATTTGAAGAGACAATTGCAAAATGTCAAAGGAACTATTGTTCTTATAGTCCAGTCGATATCAAATAGTACAATTATAAGAGAACTTTGGGATTGTTTAGAAGTAGAACATCTCGCTGAAACCATAAAGGTTGATGAATTAAGACTTGACACTTGATTCCAAGCAACAAACAAAGCAACCTTCACAAAGAGAGTTTTTACAATATATTTTTAAAATAGGAAGTGGAATAATGAAGTATGGAAGTGGAAAGGCAGGTTTAGTTATAAATTCTATGTTGATAACATGCATCATTTTTATATTAAAGATTTTATTTATTGTTCATTACAAAAAATTTAATTACATTTCTATTCAAAATCTTTAGGGACAGTGAAATGTTAATTTCAAAATTCATTAAGACATATAAAATTAATCCTTTTAAAGCACAATTATCAAACTTTAATAAAAATTAGACAACATTAAATAAAAGACTAATTTCAATTTTCAAGTTTATGTCTATTTGTAAAACTGTAATAAAATAATTATTTTTCTTAACTAATCTCTGAGTTACCAAATCTTTGGTTAGTCATCTTGTTATAGGGATAAAAAAATATTTATCATCCCTTATATATAAATTATTACATGACAAACCCATATAAATGGGAAAATAAAACTAGCTAGACACTCATTTTCTGGTGGGCAACTGGTGGTTAATCTTCCTTATTTCTCATGGGTCAAGAGATAATAGTTCCATACAGTTATTCCTTTGTCAACATTTCTCCTTGCTTATTATTCCCAATGTGTGATAACTTATGCAGTAACATGGACAACTTAATTTTCAATATCTGCTACTAACACTGTCTCATATTTGTCTACTGGTATATAAAGTTTGTGTTGCACAGGTAACTATGGTCTCTTTATATATTTCTCTTTCAGAGCTAGTTCAGCCAACCAGCTCTACTAATACTAGGTAAGAATAGTTGAGTGAATACATTATTATTAAGCTATCACAATTAGTAAAAAGAACCCTACCAAACTAAATATTTTTTGGAAGCTTAATATGTATCCTTACATGAATCACCTGAAGAATTACAAACTAGTAATATTGTTACAGGTTCGTTTTTATTTGTTTTTTTTTTTTATGATAAGGATAACATCAATTATAAACATGACCATAATGTACTGGTCATATTTAGGGATGAAAAATAATATATCTACCACCTGACAAATTATGTACCATTTCCAATAGCATGATCAAGATTCATGATGGTTAATAGATTAGCTAAAAGTGAATGTAATAAAAAAATAATTTGGACAGTTTCTACACACATACTAAGTGCAAAAAAGAAACCTCTTCTTTGTACACAGGAAAAATCATTAAAAAAATTTATTAGAGATAAAAATATACATAATTAAAAAAGTTAAAAAAAGGAAGAACACAACTACCATATTTGGAACAAAAACAGAAACACAAAAAAAAAAGAAAAGAAAAAAATGAACTGTAGGATAATGTATTAAGACAAGCAGATTTTGTAAATAAAGTGTTTAACATTAAAAAACTAGATCATTAATAGTAAATAGATGAATAAAGAGAAGTCATTGGACATTTTTTTTGCATACTTTAAGAAGACAAAATGTATAGTCTTAAGTAAGAGGAAGTAAGATGCAAGCTACAAATTAGAAATGCCAAAATCAAGTAAGTTAAAAGATTTAAATAGATAGGAAGTGTTTTAACAAAGGACAGAAAATGCAAGAACAAAATCTGAAGGAGTATTGGAATATCAAAAGATGCCTAACAAAAGCTAAGCAAAGTATTAACAGAAAAATTTATTTAAAAACAAAACAAAAAAAAAAAAAAAAAGAAAAAAAAAAGACTGCTGAACTTTTATGTAATATCAGTCCTCTTATATGGCAGATGAAGGAGATACTTAAGTTAACAGAAAGAGAATACCATGGACTGAGCATGTGAGTAACAAGTAAGTTTTAAGGAAAATAGGAACAAAAAATATATTTATATTATCAGAAAGGTATAATTGAAATTTCTGGGATGCATAATGAAGAAATAATGTTTTGAAAATTTGATATTTGCAGAATATATTGAAAGCAAGAAGGGCAGATGCAAACAGAAAGTAACCTACTTAACAAATTTGTGTAAATGGGTGGCTGAACAAGTAGTGGGAAAGATGGTAAAAAGATAAAACTTACTAAGAACTACAAAGGATAGGAAGTTGTGGAGAGTCATCATTGCCCTTGTCTTGAAGAGACACAGTATATAGAAAAAGAGAAATTTACTGGCTGATAGGTTTTGTTAGGCATAAACAATCTTTGTTATGAATCATTAAATAAATAAATAAAAAGATTGCAGCATTTTTCAAGGCTCCTGATCTGTCATGAAATCATTTTTGTAATTGTGTACTTGACAAATGAATCATTTCAATTGAAATTGCCATCAGTTTTGAGATCAGCTCTTTTCAATAAGCATAAAAGTGTTAAAAAAAAAAGAAAAAAAAAGAAAAAAAAAAAGAAAAAAAAAAAAAGCTTTTAAATGGCTCCAAGCTCTCAAATGCTTACTTGTGACACTTGAACTTGCACAAACATTTGATTATTTCATAAAATACATCTATTGGATGCTTTAGTACACATCATCAATGATATCTCTAGCTGTGGTTCATTAGGGGTTTCAGGTCTTAACATCATACCCACTCTTCACGGCAACCCAGCCAATACTGATCAGGTATTGACTTGTGTACCTTCCATCAGCTACAATTTTTTTTCATTTTCCAAACTACACACCATGCAATTTATTGTCCAATCCTGGATGACTTCCGGTTCACCAGTAATGAGTGCTCTTCCATAAAAAAGGAAGAAAACGCAGCCACAATTTCCAACTGATCAGGAATATACTTATTATCTCTTTGTACTTTATTATTCTTACAAATTATTTTGTCCTTATAATCAGCTTCTAACAACTTGAATTATCATTATAAACCTTGCTATGTATTCTAACACATACATATCTACCTACCATGTTCAAAAAGGTTTTATAATTATAAAGACATGCTTTCTTTTATTGAAGAAAAAGAAAATAAATAAAGAATATTCTTTTGGTTTGTGATTAAGTGAAATATTCTTACTAGAATATTTCATATAATCCCCCCCCCCAGAAAAAAAACAAACTCATACTTATATTAAATAAAAACTTCACCCAAATTATTTTTGAGATTAAAATAACTTTGTCAATATCTACAGTAAATAAAAAATGTCTTAGTGAAAAGGTTTTTAAACATTTATTTTTTAGTTAAAATACCAGCTGGAAATTAATTACAGTTGTAGACAAAAGTATTAAACCTCTAGATTATTTTCTTTATTTTTCTGATCCAATTAATTCTTCCAAATTTCAAACAGTTTCATAAATAAATTCCTAATAAATAAGACTGAATTAATATTTTTTCCATAATAATCAATAATTTATTATAATGTTTTTGTATAAGTATTCTACTTCCTCAACTAATACTTAACTGACACTCCTTTGACACTGATCTCAGCTAATAGAGATTTTCAGTAAGGTTTGTGCAGCACTATTTGTGTTTTTGACCATTCTTCTCTGCAGAGTTCTTCCAAATCCATCAGATTTTATGATTTTCATTTCTGAAAAGCCATTTTCAATTCTTTTCACAAATGTTTGATTCAATTTAGGTCAGTATTTGAGAAGGTCATTCCATTATCCTAACCTTATTCTTCTTAAACCATTCTATGCCAAGATTTCAAAGTATGCTTGAGATTGTTGTATAGTTGAAAGATGAATCATTTACCATAACTAATCTAGATAACAGAGGGTAAAAGACTTTTTTTTAGAAAGAATATGAATCCATTTCCACACAATTACCTCAATCCTGGTGAGTTTCCTGGTGCCTGTTGCATTAAAGTAACCCTATAAAATGTTGTCCATTACCAGATTTCACAGCTGGAATGGTATTTTTTATATTTTGCACTGTTCTTAAGTATCCTAAATTCTTTTCATTTGACTAAATAATCTTATTTGTGCATATTTGCTAAAGAAACCTTTTATAGGTCTTTTTCAAAAGTGGCTTTTTCTATACAAGCCATACATAAAATCCTTGTTGGTTCAATATTGTATAAATTGTTGAGTAATGCACATCTGTTTCTTCAAATCAGTCTGGATATACTTTTTAATTGATTTTGAGTTGACTTTCCTTGTGATTTTAGCCACTTCTTGTGTTGAAATATTATATAGATGATTTAATTATACAAGCATTAATACAGTACTAATTTCTTTTCATATATGAATAGTGGATAAGACAGTAGATTGGAGTATATCAAACCACTTGGACATTTTTTCATAGTATTACCTGGATTGAGATGCTTCAGTTTCTTTTTTGGATCATTGGAGTACACTTGTTTTGTCATAATTTAAAAAATGAATAACTGTTTAATTTGTAAAATAAAATTATATAGGTCTCCTAAAGCGATATTAAGAATTACAATATGTTGGAGGTATAAGAATAGCTGAATTTTAACTGTTTTTATGGCCTAATTTACTGCCAAATTAATTTTTCCAGTAGAGGTCAAATATTTATACAAATGTTAATTATTGCTAATTATGAAAATATGTTAATATACTTTTATTTATTATCAATTGAAGTATTAAACTGTTTTACTAATACTGAGCAGATAAATGTAATCAAATCAAATTCCAAATGATTAATAAAAAAAGGAAAATAATCAAATAAAACCTTTTTTCATTTTAAAAAATTCATTTTAAATCTTAGTTATTGCATTTCTTTGGAGGTACCTATACATAAGTTTGTTTGGAAAGTAATGTCTGATTATAAAACAACTTTTATTAATGAATTAATGTATTTAAACAATGTTTAAATTAGTCAAAATAGGAACCCTGAACATCTAGCCTTTTCAGTTATAAGTGTTTTTATGCCTTTATGATAAAACTCTAAAGGTTTTGAAGCCAAGAAATATTTGAATGCAATTTCTACATCTTCTTTATAATGGAATGTCTTTTGGCTTAAAAAATTGCCAAGATGCTTGAAAAATTGTAATCAATGGACAAGAGATCAGGTGAACATAGTGGATGTGACAAAGTCTCATATCCGAAGCTGGTGAGTTTCTACAGTGTCATCCTGCCAACATGTGGCCATGGATTGTCATAAAGCAGAATTGGACCTCATCGATTAACTAGTACAAGTCATATTTTGCTTAACTGAATGTAGATTTCACACAGTTTCTGGCAGTAAACTTCAACACAGTGGTGCTCTGGCTAGATCCCAGAGAGCTGTAACACCAATAGTCGACCACCAAACTGCCACCATAATCTTCTGCTGGTGCAATTTCAGTTTTGGAAAGTGTTTGGGTCGTTAGTCATGATCAACCTGTTGAGCTGATTGTTTATGATCGTCATAAAGGATCCATTTCTCATCACAAGTTACTATTTGATCAAGAAATGGATCATTCAAATTTTGCAAATGTAGCATCGAACACATTTAAAAATGTCAAACTCTTTGACATTCCTTGAGTTCATTTGGAACCCAGTTATCAAGTGCCGATTTTCTTGAGATGGTCTGATATTGTTGAAATGTTGATACCCATTTCTTTTACACTTTCTTTGGCTTTGCTTGACTAGTGTTTTCAGATGTTGATTGTCAATTGCAGGTGGTACCTTGATCTTTAAGACTCGTATCACCACTGTGGAACTTCAAAAACCAACACCATACTATCCAATCAAAAGTGCATCCTTCACCCCTTGCATTGTTAATGTTGACAGCAATTTGAGAAGCATTATGGCCAAGTTTGAGCTCATGCAAAAAAAAGTAAACATATCTCTACTTTTTTCATGTTCAAAATGAGGGGTATATAATGTTTTAAGTTAAATTCTGAAAGAGATTGATTTAAAATTAACAAAGAAGATAGTTTAATCATTTTGAATGAATAATGTATTTTTATACAAAAATCATAATAATATTAGAACACAAAAGGTTTATTCAAAAATTGGGCATTATTTTATGAACAACTTAATATATATTATTATTGGATATGACAAACAAAGAATTATTTTATGTAGTTTTACTTTTTTTTGCAAACAAATGTTTCATTGAAAACTGTACATAAATGATTCATAGTTCTTATCACTGAATCTAGCATATTTGATGCAAGACATACAATAATTGAACACTGTTGGACCAAGTCGAGATTTCATAATAAGGCCATCTGTTTGTGTACAAAAGAAAACTTTTGTAGTGCAGGTTAAAAGAAGTTTGCAAAGGGTAAAGGACTTAATTTTAGGTGCTAGTAGTGAGGGATATTTATAAGTCTATTCAAAATAAGAATTTGCAATGTCATCAGTCATGACATGGCATCTCTGCTTCAGTCACTTTCCCACTGCTGTAATGTAGATTCCCTGTGCCTTTTCTATACATGCATTTATGGTAACTGTTCTGATAAGCTTTCCTTTTTGATACTTTGACTTCACAAATTTAAGCAAAGATTGGCAGCTAGGTCTCATCATTTTACTGTTTAAAATTCGAAGTGGAAGCATAAGTTCTATGTTAATGGTTTCTTCTCTTGCACTTCTTGCCTGTGGAACTCTCTTCTTGCTTTCCTGTCAACTACGATCTTCAGAAATTTAAATACAATGTCAATTGGCATCTGACATTTTTTTCTAACATTCTCTTTTTCCTCAATATTTTCTCAGTTTATTTCACTCTCAGTAACTCCTTGAATCTTAGTGACTTTATCACCTTCATTGGGATGAAATAATTAAAAAAAAAAGCAAAGAAAGAAGAATTATAATTGACAGGTTTTAATTAACAGGAATGTTAGTAAAATGGTTTTCTATGTCTAGTGAAGCTAAAATACTGTTATTAAATTTGGTAGAGTGCAAAACTTGTGGGTTGAATTAATGCTGTAATTATTAGGAAGATATAAAAAAAATCATATTATTGAAAGATTTAGAGAATTGAGAAGTTAGGGTTGGAATAAAACAAAGGGGTAAAAGGAAAAGAAAGAGGAACAGAGGGAGAAAATGAAACAGGAAGCACAAAGATGAGAGAATGAAACGGGAAGCACAGGGACGAGAGAATGAAATGGGAAGCACGGGAATTAAACAAAAGGGAAAATAGGAAAAGAAAGAGGAACAGAGGGAGAAAATGAAATGAGAAGCACAGAAACGAGAGAATGAAATGGGAAGCACAGAGACGAGAGAATGAAATGAAGAAAGAGGGACTCGGGAGCATGGGAAGAAAGAGGGACTCGGGAGCATGGGAAGAAAGAGGAACTCGGGAGCATGGGAAGAAAGAGCAACATGAGAGTGAGAAGAAAGGGGAACAGTGCGGACTAGATGAAGTAGAAGGAAATGTTAATGTAAAGAAAACTAGAAAGAATGATATATTGTAAAAAAGAATTAAGGAGAGAATGAGAGAGAGAGAACAAAGAGAACATTGGAATAAAATAATAGATATGATATAAAAATGCAGAATAAAAGAAACAAGATGAATAAACAAATTAATAGTTTATTTAATTTTATCTCCATATAATTACAAGGAAAACTAATTTTTTACAAATTAAAATATCCATAAAAATTTGTGCTGCCTTTGATCTGAGTTTTTACCTTAAAAGGAAGTAAAATTTAATTAAAACAAAACATTAACATCCTATTGATTTTTCCCTCACTGTTCATCATTGTATGCATCACTGAAGTTGTGTGCATCTAAGCAAGCATATTCCACTTGTATTAAATAATACTTCAATGAAGAAATCTAAATGAAATGCTACTAACTTTTAAAGCCATTTCCATATAAATCAGTTTTATAATAGATGAGTCAGTTTGCACAGTCATTTACAAAGGAAACAAAGTGTAGTAGTAAATATACGCTCACTTGCTGGATATTTTTACACATTTTTCTTTCTATTAGGCATACCATATCATAACAAGAAATATGTTCAAAATTCTCATCAAGTTTATATTTGAATGGTATATTTATTTTCATCTACTGGCCTAAAGAAATCTTAAAGAAAAATATGTGCTCTCCAGCAGGATTTGAACCTGCCTCTCCCTGGACAGGGATTGCCATCATTAGATCTGGTATGCTTTAAACCTTGGTAGAGGAAAATAAATAAGTATACCGTTTATTAAAAAAAAAAAAACAAAACAAAAAAAAAAAAAAACAGAGCATCTACTCAAATATGGATATCCTCTAAAAATAACATGTAAATAATAAAAATATGAATGGTTTGAATATGAACATATAATGACATACATGAAACATTCAGTAAGGATCAAACTCACTATAGCTATGGCTTTGCAAGACAAGACTGATAGCCATAGCAAGAATCATTTTTTGACATTTACTGAGCTTAGTTTGTACAAGATCTTATCAATTCTGAAAAAAAAAAAAAACAAACCCAGAAGAATTAGCAATAGTTCAAATAAGTCAAAGGATACTGACAATTCCTTCTCTCAAAATTCAAAACAAAATTATGAAACAAGCCACTGTGATAAGCAAATATGAAAATCATTTGACATTGGTTTTAAAGGCTTTTGGAGCCTTTGGAAACAGCTCAGTGATGCCCTTTGGTACAGTGGCATAAGGTATATAAGCATTGATTAAACATGCTTTGCTGTCATCTTGTGGTTATAAGGTCTATCTACAAAGTAGTGAAATAATGTATTCTTGTTTAGCAAGAATCAACACTAAATAGTATCAGAACAAAATAACAATATTTAATACACAAGATATTCCATATCGATCAAAATAATAGACACTTGAAGAGAGTACTTGGTCAAAATATGTCTATAATAACAAATATAGTAACCAGGATAAAAACAAGAGTTCAAATAAATTGAGTAAGTCAAAGTATATTAAAGTAAACCATTCAGACAGATTTCCTCAGTTAAATTCAAATAAAGTGTTCAGCAAAATTTTACCTAATAATCTTCTGCTGTTTATTAATGTGTAACAATATATATTGCTTTGATCACCTGTATTTTCAAAGTACAATATTACAAGTGAGGCAATTTGTAAGAGGAAAATCTTTTAGGAAAATGAATGATAATGAGTTACTCCAACTCAGTATATTACAGAAGATCTTACGCCATTAGATTGTGTTCCAATTTGAATATCAGCATTTAAAATAGTGTTTTTTTTTGTTTTTTTTTGCATGGAGTACTAACCACTTGTACTTTTAGCAAATACAAAACTGCCTCAAACAGATTCATAGTACACGTCATTCATCCTTGACTTCAGTTGGGCCCCTAAGTTGTGACATAAACCACTGTAGCTAACAGTTGTGAAAAGTGATTACAGGTCCAAATATTTCAACCTGATAAAGCTAAAAGTAAATACCTCTAACAATATGACTCAGGAAAACAGATTTCTAGCTGAACTATCAAAAATAATTGTGTAAAAATAGGATGTTCCGATCCAAACATCAAAAATCAGAGATTGTAATTCCAAAATGTACAAATCAATCTTGCAAGTCCAAAGTCAAAAATGTCAAGGGGTCATATAAAGTCACAATGTCCAAAACTCACAATGCACAACCACTGTCTTCAGCCATGAAGAGCCAAAAAATCTCCCTGTTGTCCAAAGCAGCATTCTTTTATTGGGGTAAGAAAAATCGTGATTGGTTGAGAAGAGTATGGAAACACAAACAGTTATCATATTTCAAGGCTTACTCGTATCGATCAGATCTTGATTCTGATCGCTTTCCTTTTTGATAGATAGTAACAAGAAAATAAATTCTTTTTAAGGTAAGACTTAGTTTTTTTTCACCTTTGTTGCCACACTCTTCCCTGATCTCACAATCAGGAAGGTGACAACACAGAGTGGGCCACTTTAGTCTTGTGCTTCTTAATGGGCCAATCATTGTCTCTTCAGACAAGTCACCCCTAGAGGAATTATCAAGCTTTGAGTATGCACTGCTTGTTTCACTTACCAAAACCCACAAAGGGGTACAAATCTTTCAAGTGGCATGGTATTTCATCAGTAGGAATATATGTGAACCATTCATTGTGGTGACATGTCCTATTCAATATTGTGTTGTGTACTGTATGTGCGGAGTTTTTATCCACACATGGTGCCCTAAGTGGTACATTTTTTGCCCTTTATCTTGTACAGGTGTGGTTGTCATGTCAGACTTGGTAGCAGTGTATCATATTAGTGGGCACAGTTGACAACAATACATCATCTTTTGGCATGATGTTGTACTAATAAACTGCTTCTATTATTATGCATTGCTTCCTTGCAGCAATCCTTTTTATTATTTATTTTTTTGGCATCTATCAACTTCATTCCTTCAAGGTGCATACACACATCACAGCCTGATGCCCCATTTGTCTAAGAAATGCCTAAAGTGTTGGCTGCAGAAGGCTGTGTCATTATCAGAGAGTATCTCGACTGGGGAACCTTGTTCACAGAACAGCGATTCTAACTTTAAGCTAACACTTGTAGCATTTTACCACAACAGTGGTTGCCAAATTGTGAATCATGTGAGCTCACAGTCAATTAGCATCATTGACATTGTGTGGGCAACATTCACACCCATCCTGCTCCAGGTTTCACACTGATGTAATGGAATAACCTGTCACCCCATGAGTAATTACACTATAGGTAGTAATTACCTATAAGTATCTGTAAGTCAACAAGTTTAGCTGGGTTCTGTTGAGTATGACTCAGGCAAGAACTACCAACCTTCCAATAGTAGCACTTACTACTGGATTGACTTGTGACGACCTTGTGCATATCTGTACCTTTATTCTTATTGTACTGGTTTTTACAATAAACCTTTACTTATTTTATCCACTGTGTTTTTCAAGTATATATATTCCTATTAGCACAGAATATAATACACATACACATTTAGATTACCCTTTCTCCACCATATGGATCTATAAACTGGCATGCCTCACATTTCTGAATCCCAGAACTACTTTGACACAGAAGGAAAAACTCGTCTCACAAAATATAGCACCCTTCTTACTCCAGGGTACCCACTGAATCAATGGATATCTGTTAGTCGACTGACGCTTGGCTCTTCTGTAGCAGCATCACACAATGGCATTTTGGGCTCAATTTCCTTGTTTGTGATACTGAAATACTGTTGCAACACTCTTGTTAACCTATCTGCTCAATTTTGGTGCAAACAGTTTTCTCTTTATAAGCATCTTGCTGGTGGCCTTGGTATTCAATTGCGCCTTACTCTGAAGCGCATTGGATTCCCAATGATACATGCATAGAGAATTGGTCTTCAGATGTACCTTCCTTGCTTGCTACTTAAGTGCAAGGTTGACACAGCTATATTGATATACTTTGAATCTTTTGGTGGATGCAGCCTGCACACATCCTCAATAACTGATTTGTTTATTTCAGGTGATACCCTCGTAGTTAAGGAACTTGCATTTCTTTTCCATCTGCATGCCACTCTCTTTGGATAGTTGTCTGGTGATGTTTTCTGTATCATTCATCTTAGGGGAACATTATTTGCTTTATCGTCCCAACCTTTGCATGATATGTTTGCTACACAAAGCCAGCCACATACAGAAAAGTACCTCACAAGTTTTCCACATATGGAAAAAAACTCCTTAACATGATGATCTGGAAAATATCCACCAAATCACTTCCTTGCAACAACTGCAGGCTGCCCCCCACCCTGACTCAAGACTCAATACTCAGGTACCATTTTGCAAGCACTCTAGGTCTTTGCTCGTCAGCCCAAATCTCAACAGATCAATTCATTCATTGATAGCACAGCTTTGAGCACAATCCTCATTAGGTTCCATGTAAGGCCAAAATAACTTATCAGAAAAATAGCAATGGAAGATTCAGATCCAAACATAAAAAATCAAACTTGCAGGGTCCAAAGTCAAAAATGCCAGAAGTGTAAATCAAAAGTGTTAAGTCGATTGGCCAAGACTGGTAGAGAAGTGCAAACAATTACCATATTTTGAGGTTTACTAAAGTTGACGAGATCTTCATTCTGATCACAAATTCTTTTTTGAGTTAAAACTTGATTTTCTCCTTTGTCACAACAATTTTAATTTTGTTTTTTAAAGAATATGCTTTTGTTTTAACTTCATAGCTTTAAATCATGACTTTGAACTCATTTTTCTATTTGTTTTAATTTTAAATGATTTAAAAAAAACACTAAAAGTTGAACTTAGAAAAAACATACCATATATACTTGCATACAGGTTGCGCCCTTAGTTTGGGGTTGTCAAATTGAGTATTTGCAGCTGACTTGCAGATAGGTCGCATTATAATCTGGGGAGTT
The DNA here is from genome assembly GCA_963932145.1 of Acanthosepion lycidas. Lineage (NCBI taxonomy): Eukaryota > Metazoa > Mollusca > Cephalopoda > Sepiida > Sepiidae > Acanthosepion > Acanthosepion lycidas. The sequence continues at coordinate 9,318,824 of OZ010604.1, read as the reverse complement.
ACACATGCACTTTTTTTAGCATAAATATAAATAATATTTGTTAAATATTCACTTCTATTTCAAAACTTTGCTTACATAGATTAAGACATAAGGAAAGTGATTGGTTGTAATTGCATGGTATTTACTGATTGAGTGCAGTGCTGCTCTGTTTAGACAAAAATTTGGATACTGGTAATTGCTTCAGTCCTAAAATCACTTGAAGATTATAGTCTTCTATTGGAAATCAGATAATAAATGGTAAATATGAGCAGTGCAGATCAAACGCTTTTATTTGATATGTGATGCAGTACTGTTGGAAGAGGTGATTGCTTAAAATCAAAATGTCAAGGAAAATTAATTTTCTCCCTTGCTCTCATTTATTCTGAAGCTCAGGCTACTTGCTTGAACTACTGATAAGCCACAATCTACTTTAGATTCTCTATGATCGAGTGGATAGATTGTACCCTTGATTTTTATTGAATTTTTGTTGAAAAAAATTGCAACCTATCATCAAATATATATGGTACATACATAGTTAATAGATAATATTGTGCATTTTGTTTACAAAATTATGCATATAATTTACTGGACTACATATTTTGTTAGGCATTAATGATCTGTTTATACACACAACACACACACACACATGCATGCACATCCATTAATACATACAAATAATCTGTCCAGAAATAACCAACCCTATTAATATAAATCAAAAGGTCACCTGAAACAATGATGCCGTAGACATTTTAATATACTTCCCTTGGGACCTGTCATATTGTTCCAGGCAGTCTCCTTATTTTAGCTTTGTGAAAAACCCAAAAGACAAATCTGGACTATTGGTGTACGAACAGACCTAGATAATACAATACTTTAAAGAAGAAGAAGAAGGAAAAAATAACTGTACAAGATATGAAAAATGGGTAGTTGAGATATTCAGAATGGCTGGATACTGCTCCCACCAATAATCTATGAAATACCCAGTCCTACTTATTATACTGTCAGTCATTTGATTTCCTTTGATTGCAGCCTGAATGCATTCAATATTTTCATGTCTTTTGTTTGCTGAAGTACTTTCAAAATATAATTTGCTTTCAACAGATTCCTGGTCAAGTTTGAAATTAATGTTTACTTTAATGAGCAATAAATCAGTCATATATTTCTTGATAGAGAATTAAACATGCGAATAGATAGGGATGCTTGGTTGATGAAATATTTTGTAAAACTTTTTAGGAAAACATGATTGGAAGTTGTTTATTTTCAACTAATCATGATGAACCCAATGATGTTCTAATGTTTTCATTACCATATGGATTTCTTTAGTGCTGAATTTCATTCCAGGGTCATATTCTGTTATATCATTTGCTTCTGGAATCATTCTAAAGACCTTGGTAAATTTCTGTAATGATCACATTCCTGATTATGCTTCAGGTACTTCATCTTTGTCAGTAAATGATTTAACAATTGCTTCTAATTTCTTGATAACATTTTCCAATGATCATTAATTTGTTATTTCTCTTCTTCAAGAAGTAAACCAACAAATATTCCACCACTAACTTCTTGTGCTGCATCACATTTACAGTTTCTGGTTTTAATTTATCCATTACAGCTCTGATGAATGTTATTGCATCTGAAACAGTAATTGTTTTTCACAGTTGCATAATACCCCCCAAAATTAGTGTCTACTTCAATTGATGCCCAAATGCAGGCAAATAGTAGATGAGTGTTTGCAGCTTTTAAACATCAAATAATGATTTGGTCAATGGGCTGAATCATTGTGGTTTTATTTGAAGGCAAAAAGAAACCTAAAAATTTTTATTATCATAGCAAACAGATTCAGAATGGCCATCTGCATTGCCAATTATTAAAAAAACATTTAAATTCCAACCCTTCTTCTCTCAAGTGTTTTTCATTTCTGGGGCAGAGTATTATTTAGAACTATTTTGTAAACAAGACTGCAAACAGCTATGCTTTCTGATTTTGTTGCCAGAACATAGGCAGATAATTCTGTTTTTTCAGAGCACATGATGTTTTCATTCTATAAACTACACCAGGTTTTATCATATGGTCTGCACCATAGTTAATTTGTCCATCTGTGACTTAGGCCCTGGTGCATGATTTTTACTTTCATGAATGTAAGTCCTAAAAGGTATTTTTTTCTTCTTCTAAAAAAAAAAAAAAAAAAAAAAATTGTTTTTTTTTGAAAACTTGCTTTGAATCACATTCTTTCTTCTCAAGCAATTTCTTTATAAGAAATGTGGCAGCAGCAGCTTCTCTGCTGTGATTTAATGTTGTTTACTCCTTCCAGATCTATCCCTAAATCTGGTAACCCATTCCTTAAAAGATTTAATGTCACTACGAGTAGGTTATTTCTTGCTAAAAGTACATCTAGATTCAATGGTTCCTGATACAATACATTGCTGTCAATTAAAATGTTTTCTATTCATCTCTCACAACCACAGATTTATTTCCTATTCTAATTTTAATATACACTTTTCATGCACCATGTTTGAAATTTTAACTGCTCATGGTGAAACAGCTATGCTGTCCTGTATTTCTTTTTCTTAATTTCTCAAATTTAAAATTTGTTTTTACCATAAATTTTAGTAACTTTTATACAAGATTTTTCTTCATTTATAAAGTTAAATGTTTTGCTTAAAGAATCAGTTCACAGTACCATTATTAATAAAACATTTCTGATTAATAAATTTAAATTAAGGCACACACAATATTGTGATCAACATTTTGGACTGAACATTTTTTTACTATACACTTTAAGTCCATTTGAAGACAGGGGCTGCAGCTCACCCTACTCAAAAATATATATTTTACTTTTTTATTTTATTTTATTTTTTTTAATCACATTCACCCCATGCAAGGCAGTAAAGCCACTCAGACACAAAGGGTTACTGGGTAAGAAAGAATTAGAAAACAGAAGCATTATTGAGGAGCAAGAACAATAGAAGAGTAATCAGAAAGACAATAGATAACAATTGACATGGCATTTAAATTTTTGAAGATCGAACTTGACTGGAAAGCAAGAAGCCAGAAGCCAGAAGTGAGTTCCACAAATGAGAAGTATGGGAAAAGAAACTGTTAACTTACAGTTACATCTAGACAATTTAACTGTAAATTGATGAGACCTTGTTGCTAATTTAGTACTATGCTGTATTCATAAAGTCTAGGTACTATAGTGAAGAGATCATCCAAACAATTACCAAGAAACTATTTATAGAAAAGGCACAGGAAAGCAACTTTATGGTGGTGGGAAGTGACTGAAGTCAGGACACTAGCTTAGGACAAATAATATTGCTGATTCTTCTTTGGATTTTAACAAGAATCTCTACATATATAGCAGGAGCACCAGACCATATATGGAAGCAATATTTGAAGCATGGACAAATGGTAGATTTATTGAGATATGCAAGATAGATTTAAAAGAGAAAAATTGTCTAGCATTACACAGTAAACCAACTTTCTTAGCCGCAAACCAAGCAATGGATTCAATATAGTCTTTCCACTTCATGTCAACCAAGAATGTTAGTCCTAGAAAGTACAAGGAGTCACTCTCCTGGAGGTTAGCATCAGCCATGCTGATGAAAGGCAGAAAGCGATCTATCAGATGATTAATAGAAAGCTGTTTTGTTTTGGAGACATTAAAATCAACAAGCCATACTTTGCTCCAGTTAACAACAGACTGTAGGTCATTTTTGAGATCGGCCGCCAATTTTACCTTATTGATCTGATCAGATTTACGGTAAATGGTTGTGTCATCAACATAGATACTAAGTTGAGAGATGATGTCATCAGGAAGGTCATTAATGAAAATTATAAACAAAGTAGAACAAAGGATAGGGCCCGGAGGGGGGGGGGGAGACACATCCTGCATGAGTATAGAAGGATCTAGAAGGGTGTCCATTCAGGATAACTTTTATTTCACAATTTTATAAGATTGAATCTGTTCAAAAAATTTTCCAGAGAAACCATAACTTTTCAACTTGTGACGAAACCAGTATACCAAAACCCTGTCAAATGCTTTTGAGATATTCAAAGTAACAGCACGGCCTTCACTATTGTTAACTAAAGCTTGATAGACTCTTTCCGCAGTAATTGTTAATACATCAGCAGTTGACCTAGAGAAATGAAAGCCATATTACTTGTCTGAAAGTGATGTGTGAAGCTTAACCAATTCAGCATTGATTAGGGCCTCTAGTAGTTTACCAAAAAGTGGCAGAAGCTTGATAGGGTGGTAGTTGGAAGGGTCATATAGTTCCCCTGAGTTCTTAAAGATTGGAACAACAGATGAGGATTTATAACAAGAAGGAGGCATCAGGACACTTATAAAGTTTAGAGAGAACAGGAGCCAGGAGCACATTTCTTAAGGACTATTGCAGGGATATCATCAGGTTCACATGCTTTGTGAGGATCCAGATTAGAGATGATAGCAGAAAACATTCATGGGGTTATATACATATCACTCAATAGAGACTCAGTTCTAAGTGGAAAGTCAGATAAGAATTCTCCAGGTGAGTCAAGAGTTTAAAAAGAGTTTACAAATAACTGTAAAAAAAAATAAATAAAAATAAACTGAATTAGACAAAAACATTTTAGTTGTCAAACAAAATTTTTTCTTTTTTTAAATAGTTTGAATTTTTTTCCTTTTTTTTCCCTTTCAGAATTTGCAGATTCTCACTTTAATGGCTTTTTGGATATTTAGATGGATTAGCACATTCACATTTTCAAATTAAAGATGTTTTATTTATAGCTTATCACTTTGAAATAGAGTTTGTAAAGAGATAAAAAAATGTTTTCTAAATGAAATTTTCACTGATTTTTACTAACCAAGTCTCAGTTGGTAACAAAGTTTTATGTGTTTTTGTGGTTATAGCTTTAAAAAAATCATACCTCAGTAATGGAATTCTAGAAACAAAAATGTGATCTTATACTCACTAGACATATATAACATGATCTGCATAAGGGTCCTATTTGAAAATGTTAATGTGGATAATATATTATCCTTTAGAAAAGAAGAGGATCTATACTCCAAAATATGACAAAAATAGAAAAAAAAAAAAAACAATAAAAATAAGGAAGCAAAAAAATGTTAAGATGACTTTTGTAGAAAAATAAGATACCTCTCAAAAAATAATTTACATATTTGGATGGGAAAACAAAAGAATGTAAATAAATTGAAAAAGAAGATTATCCAGAAAAAAAATTGTCAGCATTTTAATTAGAAAAACAAAAATTAAAAATTGCATAAATTTGCCTTTAATATGAATTTTTGCTAGAATCATCTTTTCAACGTTTAGAAATGTTTTTTTTTTTTACATAATCAATGAAGAACTAATATTTGATTAAAGAAATTCCTTCTGTCTTTGCTAACTCTGCAAATAAGAGTTACCTGCATTTTGGAAATTAACATAGAAAAAAAAAACAAATAAACAAAAAAAAAAAAAAACAAGCAAAAAATGTTTCCGGTTAGAAATGGCATTTTTATTGTTTTTTTCTTTTCTGACTAATGTGTCTAAACAAATGGAACCATTCTTTTATGGATTTCCTTCTGTTTCTTTTTTTTTTTCTGGGATGACTCAGCCAGTTGGAAAGTCAGTGAGTGCAAAATATTTAAGCAGTCACATTTGATGCTGAGTGCAAAATGAGGTTGGAATTTTACTAATAGTTCATAAAATATCTATTTACTATTTAGTCGTAGAAGATATAATATTTTAATTTTTCTGAAATAAAAAATTTTCATTATTAATTTTGATTATTTTTTCATCTTTATTGTTGTTTTTGATCACAATACTTAGTATATAGGGCACAAGTTCAAGTCTCATTGGTGGTCATTTCTTAAATTCCAGTTCCAGATACTGTTTGCTTTAATGGTCAGAGAATGTAACATACAGAGTGTTGGGATAAAAAATAAAAAATATAAATGAAGGAAAAACTAGTCAAAATAAAAATACTGAGAAAATACTTAACAAGAAATAAAACAAAAATATCGTACAACAATTATTGATAATTTTTGCTGGAACTTTTGAGATAAGGAATTATTATATGCTTTGCTATTCAAACCAACATGCTAATTTTCATTGTAATGGTCCCAATGTTTCAGTGGTGTTATTCACCAGACTTTTTCAGGTGTCTTCATACTTAGTAACATTATTTGAATTCTGAATGGAACACTTTATTCAATCTACAGAGAAGGTAGAGTTATCACATTCCACTTTTCATGCTCAGAAAAATAACTCAAATCAGTAAATATGCACCAATCTTATTCATGTTTGTTTCATTTGTTCATTTCTTCCACTGAACCAGAGTATATAACTTTTCATTACTATCAGAATGATCCCCTAAATATGGAAAGTGTAATAAGAATAATCTACAGCTATGGATTGAATAAATTCCAAATTCCAAAAATATTTCTGAGTATGAAGACAGACACCTGAAAAAAGCTGGAGGACACAATGGTCGAAATATGATTATAACATCCAAAATGAGCATGCTGTTTTGAATGTCACATTTTTATGCATGCTATTATATTGATTGTGGGAAATATACAACTTTAAAATATCTGCTTTTAAGTGCTTCTTAAAAGAAAAAAAATGTCTTTATGACTTGCTTTATATTTAATTTACTAACATAATACATAATTGCATAAATAATTACCTAACTTTTTTCTCTGATGCAAATTTAAAAAAAAAAAAAAATGGTGATAGTTATGCTCCTATGGTAAAATAAATTCACATTCATTTCAAATATCTGATGAAGTGTAGATTTCAAATTTTACATTTTTTTACACTTTGTTTTTATGAGATGATATTTGCTTTGTATTTTGTAACTGACTGAGCACCTCTACTCAATAACAACTGTAATAATTTGAGATGTTAAACCACAAGATCACCCAATTTTTTTAAATTCTATAAAAGTTAATCTTAGATTAATATTTAAGTCTAAAAAAATAATAGCTTTGTTTGTAAATTAAATTTTGACAACTAATTATTTCTTTTAAAAATGTAAATTCCAATGAAACATTCCATAAAAGTTGTTAAATAATAATTTTCATATAACGTAATCAGTATAATCTTATTAAGGTAAAGAGTTTGAATATATTTTACTTTTGTTTGTATGTCACATACCACCATACATTATAGCAACACCTGACTTTTGTGAAAGCAAATTCATTAAAAGCCTCCAAACCCTGAGTTTGGATATCTGGTATAGATAAGGATTTCAACTATGAAGAAGTAACTGTTAGTTATCTACCATGGATAGCAGCATTGAAAGTTTGGTTTTGACAAGAAAATGTGATCATATATGTAAGCTAGCTATTTATAAGGGGAATTTTATAATAGAACTTTTACTTCTGGATGCAGGTAAATGAATTTATTTAAATATAAATCTC
>OZ010604.1:9277498-9301240 GCA_963932145.1 Acanthosepion lycidas | reverse complement strand
ATATGAAAACACCAAGATTCCATATAGATGTTGGCCATAAACCATTATAAATAAGATTCCTGGAACAAAAAGAGAAATAATAAATATCAATAACTTGCAAAAATAAGCAAAAGAGAAACAGTTTTTTTTTTTAATAACAGCAGCTGACCCGCATCAAATATAGAGGCTAAATTTTCTTAATCAAATACTAAGCAAAAAATAAGTGTTGTTCTTTCACTAATTTGCTTTTTATTAGTAATAGAGGATTACAAGTACAATACTGAAATGAAAAAGTTTTCAAACAACTTTGAAGTAAGATCTTTTCTTCATTTTAATGTTTCTTTTTCTCAGTCATCCAACACTTAACCTTTTATTCATATTTACCTATTTGAACAAAATGAATGACTTGGATGATTTAAATAATAAAAAATTAGTCATTTTTCCAATCAATGGAAAAATCAGGCATGGCTGACCCCATATGGAGAGAAAAAGGAGATCACTACCCTCTGTGGGATCAGGTTGAAATCATAGACAAAGAACACCATTGAAAAATTTGTAAACTTAAGGAATCAGCACATATGCTAGGCCACAAAAATCTCCTGAGCTGACCAAGCATAGAAATAAATACAATATGGGAACCAGTAATAAGGAGTGCCAGAGAAAAGCGATAATAACAACAAAAATTGCAATATGAGCTCTGGTAAAAACATGCAATGATAACAGCAAAAATTGCAATATGAGCACTGGTAAAAAATGGATGCTGAAGACATTAGGTTTATAATACCCAGAAATTCATACACAGAACACATGGCACAATGGGTTAAGGTGTTGGTTAGATCCAGTGATCCAAAGAGTGTGAGTTCAATACATGGTTAAGGCAGTGGAGAACTTGGAGAGGATAACTGATAACTAATATCCATTAAACATGTGATGTAGAACTAGAACAGTTTACCCCAGGGTTCAGTTTGACATTCCAACCACCTGAAGAAGGCCGGATTGTACAATGGCCGAAACATAATAAATATGGCGATAAAGATGAGGACAATAGTCCAAATAATGTAAATAGTGTACATAATACCTCATTTCAGAAGTATTGATAGATACCATTTTTCCAGTGTTTATTCTATTCCTCTGATATTTTAATATCAAAAATTGTATCTGAGAGTTTTGTTGAATGTTTACAGCAGTAAGTTTATGGTGAATTGAAGATTCCATCCCAGGTATTAAATCATTGCCATGATATCATGTTGATGAAGCAAAAGCTTATGTAAAAATGAATAATAAATGATCTTTAATTAATGTCAGGGACATATAAATACAGCAATGTAAAAGTCTGGTTTATAGTTTGTTTGTTTTTTTCAATATATCCAGTTTGCAAATAACATAGTGCTCTATTTATTACAAAATATGATTTTCTAATTATCAATACATTGAGTCTGTACTTTTTGCAATTATACTCAATAAAATAATTTAAGCTATAATTATATGCATATGCACCCCCCCCATATATATATATATATATATATATATATATATATATATATATATATATATCTATATATAGATATATGGTTGGATAGATGTGAGCTTGTGACCCTGAGTTTCACGCTTTAGCGATCGTCTATCCAACCATATATGTTAGCTCTATCTCTGATATTGAGCGCTTTCTAATAAGTACCGCGCATATAATATATAAATAATTATACATATATATATATATATATGAAACCATACAAATTTTATTTAATTCTACCAATATGTCTATTAAATTTCTTATTATATCTTCCCAATTTTCAAATGATGTGTTGTATACTGGGATTTAAGTTATGAATGTTCAAAATTCATGTTTCTTCTGTTATATTCAAGTACTTTTGACTATCACAGTCAGTGTCAAGGATTGGATGTTACTGATTCCAATCCCAGCAATCTAAAAATTCTTCTTTACCATAATAATAACACCCAATTTTTGATAATGACTGTGATAGTCAAATGTACTCAAGTATAACAGAAAAAAAACATGAACTTCACACAATTTATTCCTAAGTTCAATCTTGATACACAACACCTCATTTGGAAATTGGAAATAAAAGTTCAATGGACCAACTTTGTCAGTGGGAATTTAATAAAAATTGTTTGGATTAATTCTTACTGCTTAAATACACTTTATATAATATATATAGATATATATATATATATATATATATATATATATATATATATATATATATATATATATATATATTTGTCATTTTAATATTTACCAACACATTCTTCTGACAAAGTGTTGGTTGAAAAGATCCGTAATGAATGTTTTCCTGCATTTTCAAATCTATATATAAAGTTCTGTTTAAATATTTCTGTTGTAGATACCATAGAGGTATTATTGATGAACTTAACCACACAATTCACTTCTGGCATCAGGTGAACTCACTTAGGGCCAAGAAGCTATTCCTAAAAGCCTGTTTGTCCTTTAATGTTGTCCCATCTGTCATCAGACATGGGTTGCTTAAAATTAAAATAGGATCTTGTTTTCCTGTTGACCAAACATTTATAAAACACAAGTTCCATAAACTATCAAATCATTTTTTCCATGTCTTTGTGCTGTTCTTTCTTGGCCAGAGTTAGAGATTAATTTTCTTTCTTTGATTTTTTTGATTCTCACACTATGAGGTAACAAATTCGTTGCAATTTTAAGAACATATTAACTTAGGAGGCATGGTGGAGTAATGGATAGTGGCTCAGATTGAGGAATTGGAGAGCCAAGTTCAAATTTCAGTCAAATCCATTACATTCACTTACGTGCTAATACCCTTGGGAAAGGTATGAATCCTCTTCTCCCCCTAGTTATGGGTAAATAGCAGTACAGACTGAGTTCTATAGCCTTGAATGGCAACTGGTCTACTGCAGAAAGAAATGGCAACCTACTGTGGGAAAAAAATATGTCTTGGCAGTAATGTAACGAAAGATACATAATCGCCTAAGTGTGTATCACACATGGCACATAACTGACTGATTAATTTAAAGAATCAGAAATATCTAAGTTTTCTCATTTGGTGTAGAAAATAGGGACTTAAATAAGTCTATAGTTAATTTTTCCTGTCTCACTTTCACAGGGATTGAATGTCTTAAGAGGGTTGGATTTTTGTATCCCTTCCTCTAAAGTGAGTAAGGAACAAATTTTTGCTGAGTTTCAACTTCTCTTTTCTCACTTGAATTTATATAAAACGACTTCTACTGAAAAATTTTCCCTGTGTAAAACAAGATTGTTTAAATATTCATCAGTTTCTGCTGATCAAAATCAATAAAGTCTCTAAAGACTAGAGGTGATATCTAGATCATTAAGCTGACCAATGGCTCTGGCGGGGTTATCTTTCACAGACAGAACTATGTTAACAAAATAGAAGTCATTTGGAATGATTCCTCTGAATTTTGTAAAATTGTTCCAGTAAATTCATGTGACAGTACCATCAAAATAGAGACAAATGTGCCGGGGTGTTTACTCTGTTTACAAGAGTAAACTTCTTTCCAAAATGTTCTATGACTATATTAGGACTTCAGGATCCTAATGTCCTCACACACATAATTTGCCTAAAGTTCACAAGTAGAGTATCCCCACCTTAGACCCATTTAGTCCATGGTGAGCTTCATTCAGTATAAGTTGGCCAAATGGCTGGCTTAATTACTTCAGCTGGTCTCTGAACTGTTTTCCACTTGTCGCCTTCCTGACTCATTTCCCTTTTCCAGCTATTCCATTTGGTGTTTTCATAATATCCTTTGACATTGTCAGTCTGTACACTAATGTTCCTCTCCAGGACACTTTACAGATCTGTACTGATGCTCTCTATAGGGGTCACCTGAGTACCCCCTAATTTATGTATTTAGCAACAGAGGAGGTAGAATTTGGTTTCAGTAACATCATGTATGCCCAAATCAATGGGGTTTTGATAGGCAGACCCTTGGGTCCTGCGTTAGCCAATATTTTTGTTGGTTTCTATGAAAACCTCCTGTTTCAAAGACACCTCAAACCTCATGTATACTTATGCTATGTGGATGACATTTTTTTCTGTCTTTGATTCCAATGAGGATGCAGAAGCCTTCCATGTCCAACTCAATTCCGTTCATCCATCCCATCAGTTCACTATGAAGGTAGAGAGTGATCATGCATTGACTTTTTTTTTTTGATGTACTGGTTGAACGGAAGGAAGAGTTGTTCATTACTGGTGTGTACCAAAAACCTACTTTCACAGGTCTGTACATCAATTTGAATTCTTTCATCCCTCAAGCCCCACAAATAAACCTGATTTCTAGCTTAGTCCACTGCACACTGATAATGTGTTCCCATTGCAGGTTTCATAAAGAAATAGAGAACATTTATTGCATTTTCAGTGACAATGGGTATCCTGAGAATGTCATCAAATGTGTGGTTGAATGCAAAATTAAATGCTTCAAGGCTCTGATAGTTTTTGATCTTGTCCTGTGTCCTCTATATCTGGAATATTTTTATTAATAAATTTATATTTTAGTTGTGGTTCCTTTTTTTCTCCTCCTTATATTTTTCTTTTCACACAGTGTGATTAGTTATTCTGTCAATTTAATATTTGTCAACATATTCTTCTGACGAAGTGTTAGTTGTAAAGCACCCTTAAAGAAGAATGTTTTCCTCTGTATATATATATTATATATATATATATATATATATATATATATATATATATATATATGTAAATATTCATTTTGTAAGAAAGATTTCTCTTGATATTTGCTGAACTACCATCAATCAATATACTGACAAACTCTCAAATAAACCAGATTTCCTAAACTTTCAAATTTTCATATAGTATTTTGTCATAAAATCACATCTAGTTGTAAGTAATCTTCAATCTTCAAGAAATGAAACAGAAATCTATCTGGCTGGAGGCAGTTAGCATATCTAACAGCAGACAGACCCCATCTATTTACATCACTATTATGGAGTTATATTAGTACAATTATTAGTAGTCTATAGTGCCTGGATAAATATAAGCCAATCAGATATTTGTATAGAAGACCTAAGGGAAGAGTTTTGAGCTGTTTTGCAGAAAAAATTTTTTTTTTATGTTACCAATTACAACAATCAGTTGTATTATGAAAGTATCTAAACAAATCTAAAATAAGGCAATGATATCCGCCTTTGAAAATATAACAAGTATGTAGAAACATAGATAAAAATTTGCAGTAACTCAAACAGAAGCAAGCAGTTAGAAAGCAAAATTCTAATTTTTCAATTTTGTATCTGAGTCATATGTTTGTGAAAAATTAAAAGAATGACAATATTGTTAGAACAATTAAACCTAAGTGAGATGTAAACATTAATCTTCAAATAATATATGTTGTCAAAGGTAAGCAGAAGACTAGAAACAATGACACTGATTTTAGTATTATAAAATTAAGACTTCCTTTTTACCTAAATAAATTTATAATGATAAATGTTCACAATTCAATATATGTCTAGACATATCACTCGAGAGGTGGTCAATTATTCTAATGACTGAAAAGAACAAATATTAATGTCTGATATTGTTCATACAAAAACACTTGAAGTAATGTAATTAAAAATGCCCATTTTTATATTGCATTCGTGTGATCAGATTTTCATATGAATTTCTTCAAGTATTTTAAAGTATTTAAACATTCTCTTTTTGGAATTGTTTGAATTTTTAAAAATTATTTTTACTTTTTATTCAGTTACAAAATGGAACATTTTGTTTTGAAAACTTCACTTGCAGTGATCTTGATCTTCAAGATGGGCCCTGGTTATGGGTATAAACTGTTAGTTGACAATGAAGACGTGAGGACAACTAGGGAGGCTCATCCAGAAACACAGCTAGGTGTAGCTCATACAACATACAGTAGAAATCTGGTACAAATTAATGAAGTGAAGAAAATGCAAAAGAGTAGAGCAATAATAAACAGTTTGCATGATTTCAATTTGCTTGTCTATTTAAAAAAAAAAGACCATTTTATTGATTGTGCACTTGCTGTTCATAAAAAGTGGTTTATGATAATTGGAAACTTGGTTTTCTTTGGGTTGACAAACCTGCTCAACCTTCAAATCTTCACCTCAAAAAGATTCTCCTGATCATTTGGTGGTAATGATACTATAGTTTCTTGCAACTTTCAAAAATGTCTTCCAGTAATGTAGTAAAATGTTTACAAATAATACAGAAAATGAATGCAAATCAGATATGAGAGGGAAATATTTAAGATTCTCAATTAAAAAAAAAAAAAAGAAGGAATCAATATTTATTATTAATTATTGTATATTACAAAAATCTTTGACACATTTGTTAGCTTGTATGTGTCATAATAATAACTACTTTAATAAGATTAAAAATACAATTCTGATCATGATTGCCTTGCAGTCATCAATAGAGATGAAATTTGATGTCTTCCTATTTTTTTTTTCTTTAAACTATCTCCATGTTTATTATTTTTTCAAGTTTTAATTTTCTATTCTTCAGCTTTCTTATAAGAGAAAAATATCCAGAGCAAGTTTTTAGTCAGTCAGTTATGTACCATGTGTTATACATGCTTAAGTGATTATGTATCCTTCGATACATGACTGATGAGGTAGATTTTTTTCCTGCAGTAATTTTTCTCAGAAACTATAAATTTTAACTTGAAAATAAATTTAACTGACAATTTTTTCATTTTTTTTGTTTTTACTTTCAAATAAGTTACAAAAATATTTTAATAGAAAATATGATTTATGTTGTATTTATGTTTAAACTTTGCTCTCACACACAGGCACTATATATATATATATATATATATATATATATATATATATATGTTTAGATAGCTAGCTAATCTTTGTTGCAGATATACTCAGGCACATTTGTGTTTCTTCAAGTTTATAGTTTATATTGCAACTATACTAACTAGACCTAAGTTACAGTTTTTGGGAGAGAGCATATAATCTGTTGAGATCAGAAGTTGAATAAGGCCAGTATAAACACTTGGTCATGATGACTTGTGACATCATAATAGCACAACCATAGACAGCTTCCAAACAGATTTTTTTTCTCCTCAATTTCACTCACAAGGCTTTAGTCAACCTATGGCATGGTTTTCAGCCACTTTTCAATAGTGGAATCATCTCCCAAGGCTAATATTATCAAGGTCACCTTCAAATTAAACTCAAATTTTATAGTTGGAATGCTAACATTCTAACTACTCGCCCACAGAAGTCAGATCTTATAAGACACACAGGCCAGACAGATTGCTTGTTCCATTAGCTTAAATAAAGTGTTGCTTGCAAAAATATGATGAAATCAAATCATCTTGAAAAAGCATCTCTATACATGACTAAATTCATAAAGCTTATTAAATTAAAATTATGATAAAAATATTCTCAGAAGTTATCTTTCTTCATAAAACACAACCATTTTTAATTTCTGAGTCTCTGCAATCAAAACAATGAAGCTGAAGATACATGATGAGATATATTCCAAAGTTTAGCAGGCCAATTTTATTGACATTTTGAAAAATGTGAAATGCAGCCAATAAGTAATGGCATTTTCCCAGTAATACCCAAAATATATATGTCTCATTAGGCAATAAATATTTTTCATATTATATACACCATAAAATGCACACATTATTATATTCATATTTATTTTTACATCATCATCATTTTCATGTGAGTCTCTCTATAACTATGAAGAAGTCCTGAAAAGTTCTCAGCCTGACCAATTTCCCAAACTGACTAAATAACCAAGCAGCAGATTTTTCTCTTTTTTTAAGGGTTTCTTGGTAGAACCAAGAACTTTTCAGTACCCTATAAACATTTTTTTTTTTAAGCGTTTCACCCCAAGCAAGGCGAGAAGCCACTAGGATGCAAGGGGTTACAGAAAATTTGGAGCAAGATCAGATAGGAGTGATAGAGGAAAAGATGAGGAGAGGGATAGTGGATAGATCAAGGCCACTGGAGATGTCAATTGACATTACATTTGAATAGCTGGAGATTATAGCTCTCAGGGAAACTGGAATAGGGAAGGGAGTTCCACAGGCGAGATGTGCGAGACATGAAGCTATTGGTGTAGAAGAGACAGCTACATTTAGGAGTTTCAACAGTGAAAGGGTGAGAGCGGGATGCCAGCCTCGTAGGGCGCTTGAACTCATGAAGTCTTGGAACCAGCGAATGCAGCTCCTCGGAGCAATTGCCATTAAAGTATTTGTAAAAAAGACAGAGAGAGGCGAATGCACGTCTGTGAGAGAGTGACTGTAGATGAGATGCCAGAACAGGGCCAATTATATTGCATAAACATAGGAAATTTAAGCAGCAAATCTTCATCCAAACATATTCTGTTAAATGGAACAGACAGCAATGTCTAATGAGTTTTTGGTGAATTTCTCCTTGCTTTATTTTATGTGGAAATTTGTAAAGAAACAGGCCAAAATTAAATTTTAAGATCAGAGTACTTCCAATATCTCCTCATTGGTTGTTTTTCAAGGAAAGAAGATTAAATCTCCAGACATAGTGAGTATGGTATTGTCAGTTTAAAGTTTGAAATGAACTGGGTTTATACATTTTGTTTATTTTGTTTTTAAAGTTTAAAAGCACATTAGAAAATAGAGGGAAACAAATTTTATTAATACCAGTCTTCTTTAATGAGGAAGAAGATTCTTACCTTTCACTTACATGCCAATAACCTTGGCAATAAAGGTATGAATTTTCTTCTTCTTCTCCGCCCAGCTATGGGTAAATAACAGGACAGACCAGGTTTTATGGCCTTGAATTGCAACTGGTCTACCGCAGAAAGAAATGGTAACCTACTGCAGAAAAAAAAAAAAAACTGTCTCGTCAGTCATGTATCGAAAGATACATGATCGCCTAAGTGTGTATCATGCATGGCACATAACTAACTGACTGACATGCTAATACCCTTGAGAAAGGTATGAATCCTCTTCTTCTCCCATCAGCTATGGGTAAATAGCAGGACAGACTGGGTTTTATAGCCTTGGATGACAACTGATCTACTGCAGAAAGAACTGGCAACCTACTGCAGGAAAAAATCTGCCCTGTCAGTCATGTATCAAAAGATACATGATCGCCTAAGCGTGTATCACGCATGGCACATAACTGACTGACTTCATTAATGATATATGTTCCTTAGAAAAATTTGATAATATGTAATGTATTATAAAAACTGATAAAAATAAAATTGAAACACTATGATTAAATGTATAGGTAATTAAGATTAAATATACAGTTAAATGTGGATTACTGTAAATGATCAATACATGCTCAAGTTCCAAATGTAGGTATGTATCAATAGTACTTAAACTCCATATTAATAGACTTTATATAACCCTTGTCCAGGTTTGTATTCTTGTTTGCATATTGTAATACAGGTAGTGAATATCATTTAGTATTACATGATTCCACATCTCTTGCTCTTGATGATACAATACAGGAGTATTGGGCTAATTGAATGAGTTAAGCCTCATCCCATCATATACTATACATATATGATGGGATGAGGTTTAACTCATTCTATTAGCCTAATACTCCTGTATTGTATCATCAAGAGCAAGTCTGACAATCATGCTGCCTGAGAAATTGTCAAACATCTTGCAGAGAATGTTGAGAATACATGGATATTATTCTTTTAGAGCTGCAGGACTATAATATGTCATTCAATCTACCAGGTGACTTTCTCATGTTTCTACCAGATACATGGATGTCTGGATAAAAATATGCATGCATATAGTCTTGCTACAAGTAAAATGATTCTTGAAGGGTCACATTTGTTCTGCTCTATGCTATCTGCCAATACTGTGATTACAATGCAAATGTATGTACTATATTGACACCCAAAACTTATTTTATAGGTGAAGACCACTGTTGCAACATCAAAGCACTCTGAAATATTACTTCCAACATGTGCAGCAAATCTCCAAAAATAGCTTTTTAACCTCTTGAAAGCCCAGTGACTTCTCTCAAACTGAACAAAAGAAGCATATACACATCTCCATAGCATAATAATTCTTTGCACTAAATTTCTTTTCCATACTCAACCTTATAGCATGCATCACTGTTTAAAGTTCAGACACATATGATGCACTGGTGTAATGTTACTACATCATAAGATGGCTGAAAACTGAAAAGTCTATCAGAATACTTACTACTCGCTGGTATGCACATACTAAGTTAAAATTGGCATTGCCCTTCAAGGTGTTATATTTTTGTCACTAGTATGCTATTAGTTATACTCTTTATATGAAATCTGTATGTTATTTTAAGGCCTTTCCAAACCAACTATTGATATAAAAACAGCTAAAAAATGACTAAATGTTTGCAGTTACTGAACAATTATATGAAGTTGAACTAGAGCTAGGAAAGGAAGCATAAAAATGAAAGATAACACAGCATAGAGTGGAAAATGTAAAGTGTGCAGAAATCAAAATTCCTTGGAAGAAATAATTCTGTGCTCTTACTCATGGACTGAGTTAGTTGGCTAGCAATGTATCAGTGATTATATATACTCATCATAAATTGTAATAGAACAGTATATGAAATTAAATTATCTGACTTGAAAAACAAAATGACAAGCAAGTCAGTAAGATGGTCCACTAACCATGTTCTCATAGCAAAATCAACCTCAGTTTCATGACATTCATTTTCAGGTCTTCCTTTGTAGAAAATATAGCCAGAGACTGCATATGCTTTGTGCAACAAAGTGTGTTGATCGACAAGTGGACTGAAGTGTCATATTAAGATTTTGCCAACAAAATGAAGAGCTATCAGCAGGAGGACTTCAAAGCTGTATTTATGAAGTCATGATCTAGACTGAAAAGTCAACTTGGTCATTTGCCAAAATAAAATATATAATATTTTTGTTTATATCTCAGAGGTGGTCATCATTAGACATAAGTTGGCATCCATCATTGTGTGTGTGTGTGTGTGTGCGTGCGCGCGTGCATAACACAAATAGAGATAAATAGATACAAATGGTAAAAAGAAAACTAAAACTATCAATCTCCTAATGAGCCTTTAGTATCTAAAACATTCAAACAAGCACTGGCAGAATGCGCATCAGTCTAAGAATTTCTTATGCACTGTTGCCATGGCAAAGTTTGTGTCTGTCAAGCATAAACTTTGCTTGGTAGATCAATAAAAGCAGCATGCTAATTAGATGAGACAAAGAAGAGAGAGAAAGCAGGTTGCACACATACACACAGTCACTGGCTTTTATTTCAGTTGTAACAGTCAGGAGGAAAATGTTAAAGCAGAAAAAGGAAGAGTATGTCTTTTTAGATGAGAAAATTTACTTCCTTTATAAAATGTCAGATAAATCAAAGACAAGAAAAAAAAAAGAAAAGAAAAAATAATTCAGTAAATGTGTCTTCCACATTAAATCTTAATTGAATGTGAGGAGATGATTGTGAGTAGAAGACTTGCAAGCCCAGTTGATAAAGCAGTGAGTTATATTAAATAGGATCTAACTGTTATAAGTTTATACAGGTTTATTGCTAACAATGTACTTTAATAAAAGACAACCAGAAACTGCAAACTATTTTTTATGTTATTAAAATACATCAAATTGAAATTGTAGACTTCATGGGAAGTGTTTGTTTTGGAAGTGGTTTTGTTTTTCCTTCGATATGCTTTCAAGCACTTTTGCATTTAAAACTAAGTGCATCAATTTGCCATAACTGACAAAAATCTAGCAAATTCTGTTGGATACTTTTACCACAGAAAATTGGTGAATCTACAAGTAAACAGAAAAAAAAAAAAAAAAAAAGAATTCACAACTTGATATGTCTTTTTACTTGAATTTACTCTGGTCTTAGATACATCCATCATAGAGGTTTATAAATTAAATTTATAAACTACTATAATATGGTAACTCATCTTGACTGATTTTCAAGTTAAAACAAATAAATTAATCTTACGTGTAAAATCTGTGATAATCAAGTATTATTGGGGTGATACTATAATCGATTATATTTTTGTTAGAAAACATGAGAATTTAATTTTAACTTCATTAAAAAAGATTGCTTCATTTTTAATTGTCACAACTGTCTTCAGTATAGAATTAAAAAAAAAAAAAATATATTAAAAGACAGAAAGAAATAATCAGCATTTTCAGCCGAGATTTAATGACATTTTAACCCTTACTTCAATGGTGAAGTCAGTCTATTGTTTCTTATTACTTTTTTTATTTTACTTCATTTTATTTTTTTTATTTCTCTTAATGCAGATCTAAAGATCTAATATTCATCAAGAAAATCATCAGGATCAGATAAATCTATTTAATTCATTAGGAGGTAACTTTTATGTGTCTCATAATGAATGCTAGTCAGGTTCCTAACAAAGTTCAAACTTGTTTTATGCCAAACGTTATCACATGATAACATTTAAAATTTGAAAAAGATACATAACATGATAGCATTAACACAAAATGATTTGCTTTTTATATTTTTATAAATTTCACCATTGTAAAAGATAATTATTTAAAAAAATATTCAAAGTTACCAATTATCTATTTATAGGTCTTGTTTATTTTATATTATTGCCTCCAAACAAATATCAAACCTGTTTTATACTAATAAGTAAAAAAATCTCATAACTCTTTAACATTAAAAGAATAATTTCTGCTTTTCTTTAATTTCATTCAGTGTAACTGGTATTATGTTGTACAGAATGTTTTTAATTTCCATCTCCCTTTTTAGCATCACTATGATTTTGTCCTTCAATGGTTTGTCATTTTTAGGTATTAACCTAGATAATCTATCTGCATATCCTAATTGTTTTATTAGGTTGGTGCAAAAATAATATCGTTTTTGGCGTATTTTTTTAATGTCAAAAACGATATTTTTGCACCAACCTAATAGATGGTTGGTACTGCAGTGTAAGATTATAATTTAACAGGATGGTACCCCCAGGACTCTAATCTGTCAGCTGTATGGGTAGATATACCTTTCTTTGAAACATATATTGCTAATAATGGTTTATGGACTGTTTGCAATGTGAAATTTCTTCCATAAATAAATCTATGGAATTTTTTCATAGTGAGCTTCTTTCTCTATCTGGCTGTAATTCCTTCTCCTGCCCAGTAGAAGTGAGTGTGAAGTATGAGTGAAAACTTTCACTTTATCACAATTGTATTTGTGTAAAATCACCGTTCCAATACTGTAATCACTATCATCTGATGCTAGTACAATTTTTGCTTTTGGATCATAGTGAATTAACGATAAAAGATGAAAGAATGCTTTTGACGTTTACGATCCCATTTCCACTTAGCTTCACTTAATCTACTGAAAAAAGGAGTTTATCAAATTATGTATATCATGTACATAAATTCGATAATAATTAGTCCTAAAAAAGTTTGTAACATAGATATGTTTGTTGGTGTAGGCATATTTCTAATTGCATTTGCCCTCAATGGATCTGGTTTCTTACCATTTTTATCAATAAGTTGATCCAAGTATTTTATTTTTGGCAAAAACAATCCACTTTTTTCTTTACTAAGCTTGAATCTGTATTCTCTTAGTTTTTACATAATTGTTTTGACATGCCCAACATATTCTTCTTTTGACACAATCTTGATCAAAATATTCAGATAGGCCACTGCGAAATTGAAATCAGTCAGCATGGTATCCACAGCTTATTGAAAAAATAGCTGGTGTCACCTTTATACCAAAAGGAAGTTGGGTGCGTATTTATGGTCATTAATTCAGAGCATTGATTTTCAATCTGAATTTGTCAATATGCTTTAGAGAGATCCAGCTTTGAAAAAATTTCTTCTGGACTTGGTAATAGGTAATTGTGTGTTTCAAGACAACTATTTAATACAGTCAAGAAATCTGTGCAAAAACAAATTTTGTGATATTTTCCTTTTCATACAGTGTTGGTGCAGCCCATTTTGAATGGTTTATCTTCTGCAATACACCAATTTTTTTCTAGTCTGTTCAACTTTTCATTTACATGTTCTAATGCTGCAAGTGGTATGCTCTGTTTCAGTATAAATACTAGTGTTGAACCTTCTTTTTATTTGAAAATTCACCTTGAATTTTGAACACCGACTCAGTTCATTAGACAGAACATCAAGAAAACATTTTTTTTAATTCTTCCTTCAGTTTTTTGCTGTAACTTTTTAAATTTGTCACTTGTCCATAAGTGTTCATCGGCAAATCCCACAGTTTGAATAGTTCCATCCAGTCCATACTGAATAGATTTGTTGTATTTCTTAGAACATAAGCTTTTGTATTTACCTGCTTTATTTGAAAATAAACTTCACATGTTAATTCTCCCCAATAAATAATTTCTCATCAGAAACTGAAGTTATGGCTTTGAAAATCCTTTTTAATAAAGATCTTCCAATTTATTTCCATGTGGTTTCATTTACTATTGAAATGTCACTACCAGTATCTAGTAAGATTTTTACTCCCACATTATTGATTTGCACATTAACAAAGTTTCCTTTCTTTTGTGTCACAATTTTTCTGTTGCAATAGTATGGATTAATTACTTTTTGTGAAAATTTTTCCTAGGTTTAGTTCTGCAGCGTAATTTGATATGTCCTTTTTACTACAGTTATAGCATTCTGCATTTTTCCATGGACAGTCTTTCCTAAGATTTAATTTTCCACATATGAAAAAAGGTTTTATATTCCTTTTTGTGCATTTTTCCTTAGATTTTACTAATGCATATTCTTTATTCTGAAGTTTTTCAGCATCATGCTTCAGACTTAGTATTGTTTGGCAAACATCCACTATTATTATGTTCAATCTTTGCTAAAATTTTTGTTCATACTTCAGCATCTTTTTCCGCTGTTAGACCTTGCATGAAAATTAATCTCTGGAGTCATTTCCTTTAGTTTAAATTGTTCACATCCTG
The DNA here is from genome assembly GCA_963932145.1 of Acanthosepion lycidas. NCBI lineage: Eukaryota > Metazoa > Mollusca > Cephalopoda > Sepiida > Sepiidae > Acanthosepion > Acanthosepion lycidas. Next base: position 9,286,374 of record OZ010604.1, on the reverse strand, counting down.
AAGTTATAATCTGGTGTTAGTTATACCATGCTTGAGTTCAAGTTCAATGTCAACTATTATAGCTCCAGTTATAATGTTGCAATTTTTATCCTGCACTTGTGTTCAATTCACATTCTCTGTTAATAGTACCCACATACATGACAAAATCTTCACCCTCTTTTTTGGTTAAATTCATGCAACTCCAATGAGCATGGAACAGGGAGCACATGTCACTAAAAATTTGTAAAATGTGTACTGTGTCTTCAAACCCTATTTCACCTGGTTTTCTCAGTAAAATATAATTGCAGTACTTTTTGTACTCTATTGGCGCTATTTTTCTTAACAACAACCTGTTTTTTTTTATCTTCTATCCAGCCACTGCATTCCTGACTAAATATTTCTTCATGTCTTCAAAAATACACAACAAAAGTCAGTCTGTCATCAGGATTGTATGCGAATTCTAATACAGTGGCATAAGAGACGTTGAAGCATTTTTCTTTAAGACCACTTCCAACAACTCTTGTTTTTGCAACTGTTGGGTATTTTGTTGTTATTGCTTCTGTTGTTGAATTTCAACTATTGAAGCTAAAATTTTCTCTATAACTGCAAGAAATTTTTTTAAAACCAGTGTGGTTGAAATTCTTGTAACTCCTGTATGAGCTTCAAAAAATCTGGTCATCCACTATTATAACTGAAGTTATAATCTGGTGTTAGTTATACCATGCTTGAGCTCAAGTTCCTTGTTAACTATTATAACTCCAGTTATAATGTTGCAATTTTTATCCTGCACTTGTGTTCAAGCTCTTCATCACCAACTGTTAGGTTGGTGCAAAAATAATATCATTTTCTGATGTTAAAAAATACGTCAAAAACGATATTTTTGCACCAACCTAATATTATACCTTCCTATTGAAGGTTGTTACAACACACATTCATACTTGGTATAACATAATTTGTTAAGTATTCTCTATACATAATGCTTAGGCTATTGCTGTAATGCCTGTATAGTTAGTATGAAGACTGACTCCAATATGACTACTACTAACCTCATACCGTGGAACTCTTTATAGGATTGGACAAATTCATAGAGTCACTAGGAGCATACTCTTTACCCCACAACAGATACCATACCCTAATAGGTTAAATAGTTTCAGCATCCTAGCTTAGTAGGACTTAATTAATCCTAAGATGAAAAGAAACTCACTAATTATTAAGTTCAGAGGGTAACCAGAAATTTTTGGCCTATTAGCGTACATACATATATGTGTGTTTGTGCATGTGCAAGAATAGTGAGTCATCCAAATATCTGTACCTAAGCACAACTGGATATGTTTCAACAGTCTTTCTTGAGATACAGGCCAGAAGAGTCATTCATTGATGTGTAACAGAGGAATGTGTATGTATTCATGTTATATTGTTGCCAGAAAATGAATGAAATAAATCTGGAAAAGAAGATTGTCAGCAGGTTTTGCATGAAAATTGTGAAAAAGTGCTAGTGAAATGTTAAACATATTAAAAATGGCTTATGGTGAACAAACTATGAAGAAATCAGTTGTTTTTCAGAGGGCATAGGGGTCAAAAAGAGCAAGACAATGTGTAATGTCACAAAGGAAGTAGGCAGCCCAAAACACAAAGAACAGATGCAAATATTTATTTGCAAGTTTTTTTTTATATAAAGACTATAAACATATATTCAGAAGAAAAGACCCAAACTCTGGCCTGACAAGTGGATTCTGCCCCATAAAAATTCCCTGCACATGATTTGTTAGTAGTTCATGAGTTACTGGATAAAAAATCCAATACACAAATGAGGTATCAACCTTATTCACCTGATTAAGCCCACTGTAACTTCTGTTTTTTTCTTCCAAAATTGAAAAATGCCCTGGAAAAAAAGAAAAGAAAAAAACAAACAAAATAACAATGATTTGCTAACATCCTGCAACATGTGACAACATTACTGAGTCCAAGAAAATTTCAGGCAATGGCAGCATTATCTCATGAAGTATATAGCTTCATAAATGATCAGATAACTAAACTTTGCTTCTACAGGGACATTCCAGGAATTGTCTCTCACACACACATTACTACTACTAATACAACTAATAATAATAATTCTCAAACAATAAATATCTGGTTTGCTTAACATATTTTGGAGAATATACACTCTTCTTTTATGAAGGATAATAGGTTATCCACATTGATATTTTCAAATAGGTTTCTCACATAGCTCATGCTATAAAATTGGTATTTAGTGAACGTAAGATCACCATACTCGAACAGAAAGGGCATCATTGTCTAAAATGTCCAGTTTAGTACCCATTCCAGCCATTCCTGTGAGTGTGATTTTTGCATAACTAATGCATAATTGAAACAAGATAACTTGTTTTTTTTCCAGGTCTTCCTGATTCCTTGTGTTCACTTTCCTAAGGTGGGATAACTTCAAAGAGCTTGTATATGTTTTTACACCAATGATGTAGCCATTTTTTCTGAAAGAGCTCACCAATTCTGGTTTTCAGTTTAGTATATAAAGCCATGAATTGTTGACTGGGGACCATATCTAAATCCAATCCAGCTGCTAAGTTGACTCTGTCATTTCACTTAAGTCCAGTGTGATTTGGGACCCAATCTCTCTTTATTTGATCATGGAGTTCAGTTTGCCCAGATGTTTAACAATTAAGAGATTTTCTAATGTTTTGTTTTTTCAGAGACATCAAAATGGAAAAGGGAATCTGAGAAGATAATAATTCTTTTCAAGTTCCTCTCAAATGATGTTGAGTGCCAAATCTATTGAACAGGTTTGGGCACCAAAAATGGATGTCTTTTTGAAGGCATTTCCTAGCAATTGTTTTATTGAAAATGACTGCACACAGAGTTTGGAGTCTTTGGAGCCAGCTGTAAAAATGTAGGAATGTTTGGAATAATGTTCTTTGGTTTTATATTGTCTTTCTTGTTAAATTAATGGGGTGAGATTTTGTTTTGGAGAGTTCACTTAGATCTAAGAATATTTTGGGCTGATTTTTTTTTATATCCGTGTTTGATATGTGACTTTTTTTTTTAATATCTAAATTCATAGGTTTTTGTATATAGACTCTTCATTGGAGATGTTTTAGACACCCCAAGTACAAATCTTAAACCTTCATGGTAGATGGTATAGAGCATTTTTAAATAAGAATTTCTAGTCAGTTCATAAATGAAGCAACCCATTAGTTGTATATCTAATTGTATTGTTGTATATCTGCTAAATTCACCAGATATTACATCTTTGGATTACCATTTATTTTGATTTTCAGAGAATTTTCTTAATGAAAATAATTTAAATTTTTAAGTAGTCTTCAACAGACAGTTATTTGTTTAAAGTTCTTTGGTGGGGGGATGGAAATATGAAGTTACCTGAAAAATGTCAGAAGATAGAACAGATCAACATGTTCAATAACGTTAATGGTAAAAATAAAAATATTTTTTACTTAACCAAAATTTTTTTTAATCTACAACTGTAATTGAACATTTTAAATCTATATATTTTTATGACTCATGAAAAAGTGAGAAAGACAGAAGCCTGAAGTTAGTCTCCATAAAACTCATGTAAAAGAGGAACAACCTATTTCAAATGACAATGACTTACTCCAAGTCGGCAATTCATCAAAAAAAAAAAAAATAACATTATCAATATATTAAAAAAAAAAAAAAAATTGTTTTTTTTTACCAATTTGTGAAATGTTCAGAGCAATATCTAATTATCACATTGGCAAATAACTGAGCTTTTCAATTTGATATAAATGAATCCAAGATGTTAAATGCCCTTGATGTTTAAATCAGATATTTGCACTCTTATTATTAACAACATTATTTATAAATCTTTCCTTTTATTAAAGGTTGATGATGTGCAACAATTTTTTTAGAATGAAGGGAAAGAAAGAAAGAAATAAAGAGAAGGGAGAAAAACCAATGTTCTTAACTATGAGATAATAGAGGGATTAGTCTTTCTGAAGTGAGATATGTGGTGAGAATAGTCTTATGAGAAAAGATTGCTAAACATTGCCCTATACCACAATCTTACTCAGCTTTCATCAAATGACAGCAGTATTTTAATAAATATACACTCTAATTGTAATAAAACAGTCTTGAAAATGTATATATCCGAATGTAATGAGAACAAGAATAATACATAAATTCTGACGTTTAAAAGAGAGCTCAATACCGATAATAGAGAATTAATTATTTATTATAATTTTTTCATATAGACAAAAACAATTTACTCATGACAAAGATGAAACTTTGTTTTGGTCAGCTCACCATATGAAAAAATTATAATATATATATATATATATATATATATATATATATATATATATATATATATATAAATGTATTATATATATACACTGCATGCCAAATTATTATTGAGATAACATTTTTTCTAATATTTCAAAAACCATCCAATCAAGCCAGTGTATGTAATATGTAACTATTTTGGCAACAAATTTATACCCAAAAGTTATTTAAAATTAAACAGCAAGAAAATTCAAAATTAAGTGAAAATAATTCTCTCTGTCAAGAGTCTGCCATACAAGTGCAAAATATAAAGTATTTAAGTCATAATCTATGATCTCAAGTGATCTTACTCTTTCTAGAGATTCTATTTTATAAGAGAATAAGAACATAACTTAAGTTTTTTTATTCCTATCATGAATTAATTTCATGGGAAAATGTAATAAAATGAAAAGCTTGAGTTTTACTTTTTGCCTTTGCAATAGATAAATTGTTTGTTGTTTGTGAGCCACAAGACTAATTCCATATTGAACTTTAGAATCTCTCAAATGACCTTGAATCATCTACTTTAAAAATACAATGTGCTAATTTTAAAGCAAAAAATACTATTGATTAAAACAAAACAAGTCTTAACTAATAATGTTATTGAGTATATGTATGTCTCTTTCCTTCACACCAAAAAGACATTGGTTTCTTTCATTAATTATACTTAGGTTTTTAATAAAGTCATTCCCAGCTGGACACTTGCAGATAGAACTAGAGGCAGAGATTTACTGTTCTTTCCTCATTGATACTTTGATAATATTTTTTCTGAAATTTGAACTGGCTTTTTATATCTAAAAAATATTTAAGGGTCAGTCTTGCGTTGGTAAGAAAGTCATATGAACATCAAAGTATCAAAATTGTTTATCTATCTGCCTTAACCAAGAAAATGCAGCAGAAGATGTATATCAGTCAGTAGTGTTTCACATCACCCTATACCTGGTTAAAAATGTTTTTAGCAGTCATTTCAGAGTCATGATTAAGTAAGATATTCAATGATTTCTTTGTCTCATCTTAACTGCTGTTTCAACTTTCATGACATTTTGGCCAGTTTATTGTCTGGCTGTCTTCAGGTAAAATTGTGTTTGCGGCAAAGAATGTTAGTTACTTAACTGAATTGTATTGTGGTTTACTCCAGTTAGTAGACATAATTTCACCTGAGCACCAGAAATTGAACTGGTTCAAATGACTTACAAAAAAATACAATGAGGATAGTTAAAAAAAAAACCCAAAATAACAAAACAAACAATGAATTTTAACTCTTTTCAAAACAAGCCAAATTGATCAACCTAAAAATTGGCTGACAGATACAGGATGTTTCTGTCCCCAATAATATATAAACACCTGGTTCAAAGATTTTTTTTAGCTCTTTGATAGAAAAGAGTAATTTTTTTAAACAAGATGAGTTACCTTCCCATTTTCATTAGGTTATAAAGTTTCATAAAACATTCAAGGAAGATAGACTGAATAAAGAAGCAGTGTTGATTACTAACCATAATTACTATGTGGTTTCTTACAAAATATTTTAAAGACAATATTTATGCTCACTGACTCAATAATTTTGAACAATTATAGAGTATATTCAAATAGAATTGTAACATGATCATGATATATCAGTTAATGTTTGCAAATCAATCTTTTAATGATGCAAGTTATACCTTGCTGCAAAAGGTGAGCATTTTGAACACCTGAAGAACATTATCATTTAAGCACAAACATTAAATAGCTTTCTTTCTAAATTTGATATAAAATTTATTTTTACTAGCTGTTTATGTAACACATACTATCATGGGCAGTAAATCCTTCAAAACTTTAATTCTATCTAATAAATATAAAAGGACACGGCACATACTAAAAGAAAACAACACATGCTCAAAGGAAGGAATCAGACACCAAATTTTTTATAGTGCATTTAATGTGTGAACAAATATAGTAAAAATGATATTAACTGTAAACACTGAACCTTTTTTTTATCAGAGCTTAAATTTGGTTCAAAATGTTAACTTAAAATTATCCTTACTTCATCTAAACTTTGTGCAAAAGTCATTAATGCATGAAAAAAAATAGAAAATTCTATCATTATACAGTTACATTATCTAATCAAAGCAAGGCAGAAATGAAAAAAGATCACCATTGTAATATTAATGTTCAAAAATGGAATCTTATGATTTAACGATCAAATTTTGCAAGGTTTCTTTACTTACAATTTGTTTTAGCAAGTTCTGCACTCAATGTTTGTGTTATGCATTGAAAAACAGGAAAGGGATTTTCAATGGTTAGAAATTAATGCAAGTTTTACTGATAAAATTGGTCTTTGATATGTTTTATGTTAATGCACTGTTAATGTTTTTATTATAGAAATGCACTGAAAATCAAAAAGAAAATAATTATTGATGATCAAGAATAAATATAATTATGACTGAAAGGATAATGTTTAATTAAAGCTGAAACTAATTTACTAACTTTCAGTTGTGTTTGAATTTTTTAGATAGGAAATTATTATGTCTTTCTATTCACAGACTGACACGATTATCTTGGTTGATTCATTTTGGATGTTGTATCCTCTGGCCTTCTTCAGAAATTATGGTTTGTGTTATAACTTCATATGTCATTGAAAATAGACTGATTCTCCTGTAGTGTTTTGAAACTGCATTTTAGTTAATTTTTAATAAAATTACAGTAACTTTAAGGAAAAAAGTTAAAAAATGTGACAAATGTGTATATATTCATGCAAATAAAAAACAAAAAACAAACACCCATTAATTTTCATATATCATTTGAGTTAAATTACAAGTGTTTCTGCCTCAAATTGGGATGTTGACATTCACATGTAATTGAAATGATAGAGTAAGGTTTGAATTACCGATTTAAGGAACACACATCTCTTGTTGGGACTTCTACAAATCTATATCTGCAAGTGCTAGCTTCATTTTTGTACATGAAAGATAAAACAGTAATTTTTGAAATGGCTTCTTTTTTTAATCTAACATTATTTGTTATTACTATAAAGATTATTTTTAGTAGGTACACATGTCTGAATTGCTATCATTGTTTTTTATTTTTCTTAAACAATGAAATTGATAACAACCTGCTTAGACCGAGTTATCCTACTAAAGAAAAAATTGTGACTCAAACTTGTATCTCTTTTTCCATTACGGAAACTAATCATGTAGTCAAAGCATGCTACAAGCATTTAACCAGTTCCTTAAATAGGTAATTCAAACCTTACTCCAAGATAGTTTTCCATGATCAAACCGGTAGCAGCATCAAGAAATATTTAAAAAAATTAGTAAGTTTGAGAAATGTTTGAGCCAAGCATCAGAAAAGTAATATTTTTACTTTGTCAGCAAAGTAGTATATTCAGATATTCAAAAAAACTTCTAAAAATAAAATCTGATGGGGTTTTTTTTACATATAGTCTGGTACAAGGTCACAGCAGAAGAACAAAGGAAAGACCAAGCTTGATATATTAATACTGATTTAGAAAACTATTTTACTAATCATTTCTGCTCGTCAATTGATTTTTGCTCCTCATTGTCATGATCACTACAGAAGATTTTAAAATATTTCTCTTTGTAAATGAATTATAAAAAAATTCTCATTAATTTTTAGTGAATTAATTTTTTTTTCTGTAAGTACTTTTATGATAATATTTTCTTAACAACTTTTACTATATATCAATTTTTACAAAAGACATCTAAACTAGTTATCTTATCTAAAACATTATTTAGTGGACTTAGTTTAAGCCTTAAATCACCAAGGTTTGTAGAGCATTGATATATATAAATTTTATGAGATTGTAATTCTAATTTCAGAAATCAATGGTGATGATATAATAATATTGATAAAAGAAAATTTATCCACATAGAAACAGAAATTAAATTTTGAGAGGGGGTACATGGATAATGACTGCAGCAAATTAGCTCTGTTATACTCTGCTGAAATTATATCTCATTCTGATTAGCTCTACATGTTGGCTGGATGTGAGTGCTAAGAAAGCAAAACCCCAAAAAAGTCATCTTCTGTGCAGGGGCTCTGGGCATCACATCTGTTTGACAAAACAAACCCCTGCAAAAATCTAAAATACAATAGCCAATTATGAACATTACCACCCCCACCCCAAAAATTTGTTTAAAAGAAAAATCCTCAGAAACAACTGAGACAGTAGCAGGCCAACAGGCAACATGTTGATGCTGGCAGGTTGCTCTTGTCACCATCAACTTGATCAAGGTGGTGACCCTGTTTTTGTTTGATCTCCCATTTGACCTGAATCCAACAGAGAAATTTTGCTTGATCATACTTCACTAATCCATTCCAGGCCTCCCTTGTTGTCACCACTGTGACCCCATTTTTATTTGATTTCCCATTCAACAGACATTCCACTGGATCAATATTCAATAATCTACTTGAGGCCTTTCTAATCCTCACCACTGGGAACTATAGACCTTTCTTATAGTAACCATTGCAATCCTATTTCCATTTGATCTATCATTCAACCAGAATCCAACAGAAATATATTGCTTGATCAAGATTCACACTCCAGGCTTCCCTTGTCATCACTGTATGATCTCTCATTTGACCAGAAT